>JARQOD010000297.1:93839-172072 GCA_033576555.1 Oophaga sylvatica
ACTTTAGGATATCGGAAAGTATCGCTCAACTCTATCGGTGAGAGTATTGAATGGAGCAATCCTGCCCTCACAAATCACCCACCAGACTGTCTCACTACCTTTGTCTATGTCCCCTTCTCATCAGGAGAATATATCCCTTTTTGTTCTTCCTGAGGGAATAGATGAGTTTTGTTGGGAATACCCTGGCTTCGCCACCACTCTCCCCATATTGAGTGGTCCTCTGGGAGAAAACTGGGTTGGGGTGATCATTGCAGAGACAGATGTCTAAGAGAGGACGTTCAGATTTCCACCATGGAGATACCTATAGACCTTGCTTCTCTCCCCAAGGTTTATCGGTCATACGCGGACGTATTCTCCAAAAAGGCAGCGGAGACTCTTCCGCCTCATCGCCCCTATGACTGTCCTATAGACCTCTTGCCTGGAACGGAGCACCCTCGGGGAAGAGTGTATCCTCTCTCTCTTCCTGAGACGGAGGCCATGTCACAATACATCCAGGAAAATATGGCAAGAGGGTTTATTAGGAAGTCAGTGTCACCAGCTGGGGCAGGATTTTTCTTCGTGCAGAAGAAGAATGGAGAATTACGACCGTGTATAGACTATAGGGGTCTTAACGCCATTACCGTTAAGAACAGATATCCTTTGCCCCTAATATCTGAGCTCTTTGATAGGCTCTGGGTATTTACTAAGCTGGATCTTCGAGGTGCCTATAACCTGATCCGGATCCGTGAGGGGGACGAATGGAAGACGGTGTTCAATACCAGAGATGGACATTACGAATACCTTGTGATGCCGTTCGGGCTCTGCAATGCTCCAGCTGTCTTCCAAGATATTGTAAATGACATCTTCCGGGACATGCTTGCCACCTCTGTGGTAGTCTATCTGGATGACATTCTCATCTTTTCTCCAGATATGGACACCCACCGGAGAGATGTTTGCAGGGTTTTCGACCTCTTGCGGGCAAATTCCTTATATGCGAAGTTGGAGAAGTGTGTGTTTGAGCAGGAGTCTCTGTCATTCCAGGGCTATATCATCTCCACTCAGGGATTGGCTATGGATCCTTGCAAACTACAGGCTGTAATGGATTGGCAAGAACCCCACTCTCTTAAAACGGTGCAGCGCTTTATGGGGTTCATTAATTACTATCGCCAATTCATTCCCCTCTTCTCTACTTTGGTTGCTCCCTTGGTAGCCCTCACCAAGAAGGGAGCCAATCCCAAATTGTGGTCAGAGGAGGTCTCCAAGGCCTTTACTTCAATCAAGTCCCATTTTGCTAGCGCTCCTATCCTACATCGTCCCGAGGTTGATAAGCCTTTTGTATTGGAGGTAGATGCCTCGCCCGTTGGTGCTGGAGCAGTCCTTTTTCAAAAGTATGCTCAAGGTCGTAAACATCCTTGCTTCTTCTTCTCCAAGATCTTTACACCAGCGGAGAGGAATTATTCCATTGGGGATAGGGAGTTGCTAGCCATGAAGTTGGCCTTTTAGAGTGGAGACATCTCCTGGAGGGGGCTCGCTTTCCCTTTCAAGTGTTCACTGACCACAAAAATTTGGTCTATTTACAGACCGCCCAGCGGCTAAATTCCCGTCAGGCCAGATGGTCCCTGTTCTTCTCCCGGTTCCATTTCACCCTCCATTTTCTCTCCGGGGAGAAGAACATTCGTGCCGACGCTCTGTCTCGCTCCGTGGTGTCCTCTGAGGAGGTGGAGGAGGAACCTCGGCTGATTGTCCCCACTGAGAGTCTAAGAACTGTGGCCCCGGTTTCGCTTGAGTCTGTGCCTCCAGGCAAGACTTTTGTGCCCATCAACTTGCAACCACAGGTACTCTCTTGGGCACACTTGTCCAGGGTGGGTGGACATTTTGGGGCAAAGAGGATATCTGAGTTGCTGGCTAGGACATACTGGTGGCCACATATGGTCCGTGACGTCAGGGAATACATTCAGGCGTGCGTCTCCCGCGCCAAGAATAAGTACCCTCGACAATGGCCAGCTGGGTTGCTTTTCCCTTTACCGGTGGCAGACAGGCCCTGGGAGATGGTTGGGATGGATTTTGTGGTGGGCTTACCCAAGTCTCGGGGCTGCACCATCATCTGAATGATAACCGACCACTTCTCCAAAATGGTGCACTTGGTGCCGTTACCACGGTTACTGTCTGCACGGGCCTTGGCAGCATTATTCATTAGGCATATTTTCCGCCTACACGGTATGCCAAACAAAATTGTCAGTGATCGAGGTCCCCAGTTTGCGCCTCGGTTCTGGAGAGAGCTGTGTCGTTTACTCAGCATTGAGTTGAATCTCTCCTCTGCATACCATCCTGAGACGAATGGGTTGGTAGAGAGGGCCAATCAGACCTTGGTCACATACTTGCGACATTTTGTCTCTGCCAGGCAGGATGACTGGGCATCCTTGCTACCGTGGGCTGAGTTCGCTCTAAATAATGCTGTGGCTGATTCCACTGGTCAGACCCCATTCCTCCTGAACTACAGTCAGCATCCGCGGGTACCAGTGCCCATGCCCGTGTCTTCCGCCGATTCCTGGGTGGCAGACTGGGCTGTGGAGGCACGGGACATTTGGGACCGCACCCAGGATGCCATTCAGGCTTCCAAAGAGAGGATGAGGTCTTCGGCCGATGCCCATCGGCGCCCCGCTCCTACATTTGCTCCTGGTGACCTAGTGTGGCTCTCTGCCCAAACCATCAGGCTGCGTGTAGAGTCCACCAAGTTAGCACCTCGCTTTTTGGGTCCCTTTAAAGTTCTTTAGCAGGTGAACCCGGTGGTTTACCGCCTAGCTCTTCCGCCTCGCCTTGGTATCACCGACACCTTTCACGTGTCCCTCCTGAAACCCGTGGCCATTTCCCGGTTTTCCGAGTCATCTGCCATGACGTCGAGTTCATTTACCGACGATCATGAGGTGGACGCCATTGTTTGGTGCAAGGTGGTATGAGGAAAAAAAATTTATTTGGTGGATTGGAGGGGTTATGGGCCTGAGGATAGGTCCTGGGAGCCTGCCAAGCATGTTCACGCTCCGCAGCTCATCGCTGCTCTGAGCGCAGCGAGGCCCAAAGAAGGGGTGGCCCTAGGAGGAGGCGTAATGTTAGGGTTCGAGTTCCCGCTGCTGCACAAGGGGAATCTCGAACCAGTCCCGCTGCAGTCCTCCATCCATCTCCGTCCGCAGTGGAGACTGCTCAGCAGAGACGTCGGTCCCAGCATCTTGCCCATTCCAATACTGTGCAGAGACTTGCTGCTGCCCCTTCTGGATCTTCTATTATAGCCAGTGCTGGAGCAGATGTCTTTGGGACGAAGTCCTGCGTTTCCCTCTCTGAGCATGCCCAGGGTAAGATCTCTCATTGGAGATCAGGGGTCACATGTTCAGGTACTGCAGCAGCTCCTATTGGTCCGCCAGGAAGGTCCTGAAACTACATGTGTTTTGGAACAGTTTCTCATTGGTCCTTTTTCTGGCAGGTCCTGTAGCTGTTACTCTAAATGGGTGGCATTGCTGGGCCGCCATGCGCTAGTATCAATTGCATTATGTGCTTTGCGCCAGTGTGATCATGTACGCATGTGGTTAGGGCTCGGCTGAAATAAGCCCCTAGAATACCGGCTTCTCCGGTGAGGAGATTGCTTGATTGCGTTGCTTTCTGCATGATCACGGACTGCTATCCGCACAGCAGTTATCTGTGTATCCCTGTGAGTCTAACAGGACACAGTCTTTTTCTCAGCGGCTCTGTGACGCAACAGGGTTCGCTTTATAACGCTGGTTCAGCGCCCTAGCGTTTTACTTTGCGGCTCACTGAAGTTAAGTGAGTTTGTACTTATTGCCATATAGCGCTGTGGCATTCCCGTTAGCGGCTCTGGGGATTAACAGAGTTCGCACTAACTGCCACAGCACGCTACGGCGTTTATTTTAGCGACTCTGCGGGATAACAGAGTTCGCTACTTTCGCCATCTTACTAGCAGCGGGCTTCGCCTGCACGGTGGACCCCGGGCTGCGAACGCACCTCTCTACAATATCTATTAGGTGCGTTCCGCAGACTCTAACACTCACAGGCTCAGTATTTGGATTACACCAAAATATGAAAAGCAGAAAAAGTGTACTGTATCAGTAGCGTACAGCTGTATACAGTATTGGGGTAATTTTAAATCTCCGTATATATTTCAGGAGTAACACACACGCTCACAGGCCCAGTATCGATTACACCAAAATATGAAAAGCAGAAAAAGTGTACTGTATCAGTAGCGTACAGCTGTATACAGTGTTGGGGTAATTTCAAATCTCCGTATATATTTCAGGAGTAACACACACGCTCACATGCTCAGTATGAATTACACCAGAATATGAAAAGCAGAAAAAGTGTACTGTATCAGTAGCGTACAGCTGTATGCAGTATTAGGGTAATTTTAAATCTCCATATATATTTCAGGAGTAACACACACGCTCACAGGCTCAGTATGGATTACACCAGAATATGAAAAGCAGAAAAAGTATACTGTATCAGTAGCGTACAGCTGTATACAGTGTTGGGGTAATTTTAAATTTCCGTATATAATTCATGAGTCACACACACGCTCACAGGCTCAGTATGGATTACACCAGAATATGAAAAGCTTAGAAAGTGTACTGTATCAGTAGCATACAGCTGTATACAGTGTTGGGGTAATTTTAAATCTCCCAATATATTTGAGGAATAACACACACGCTCACAGGCTTAGTATGGATTACACCAGAATGTGAAAAGCATAAAAAGTGTACTTTATGAGATGCGTACAGCTGTATACAGTGTTGGGGTAATTTTAAATCTCTGTATATATTTCAGGAGTAACACACACGCTCACAGGCTCAGTATATGAAAAGCATAAAAAGTATACTGTATCAGTAGCGTACAGCTGTATACAGTGTTGGGGTAATTTTAAATTTCCGTATATAATTCATGAGTCACACACACGCTCACAGGCTCAGTATGGATTACACCAGAATATGAAAAGCTTAGAAAGTGTACTGTATCAGTAGCATACAGCTGTATACAGTGTTGGGGTAATTTTAAATCTCCCAATATATTTGAGGAATAACACACACGCTCACAGGCTTAGTATGGATTACACCAGAATGTGAAAAGCATAAAAAGTGTACTTTATGAGATGCGTACAGCTGTATACAGTGTTGGGGTAATTTTAAATCTCTGTATATATTTCAGGAGTAACACACACGCTCACAGGCTCAGTATATGAAAAGCATAAAAAGTGTACTGTATCAGTAGCATACAGCTGTATACAGTGTTGGGGTAATTTTTAATCTCCGTATATATTTGAGGAGTAACACACAGACGCTCTCTCAGTGTGGATTTGACCGTAACATAGAAGGGATAAAAACGGTACTGCATCAGAAGATACCAGCTGTATACGGTTTTTGGCAAAATTTAAATCTACGTATATATTTCCGTAGTCACACACAGACGCTCTCTCAGTATGGATTTGACCGTAATACACAAGGCAGAGAAACTGTACTCTATCAGAAGATACCAGCTGTATACGGTTGTGGGGAAAATTTAATTCTCCTTATATATTTTCGAAGTCACACACAGATAGTCAGCATGTATTTGTCCGTGATACCAGCCGGTACACGGTAATGTGAGGAGCGTACAGCTCTATACGGTGTGGGAAAAAATGAACGCTCTGTAACTGTGCAGAAAAAAAGAATAAAAGTATTACTGTTGTGTAGGTGCTGTGTTAAAAAGCACTCTGTAGAGCAGTGTACACACAGTAATACAGCTAGCAGGCAGCCTATTAACCAGCGCTGCTGCACACAAGAAATTCCTCCCCTGTCACTGGCAGGCAGCCCAATAATCAGCTCTGCTGCTGCACACAAGCAATTCCTTCCTGTCACTGGCAGTCAGCCTAAGAACCAGCGCTGCTGCACACAACAAAATCCTCCCCTGTCACTACACACTAACTGTACAGCTAATCGCTATCAGCACAAGCACAGAATTATTATTTTTTCCTGCCTTTTTTTTCTTGACGCTCGGGTCGCTGAACATATGGCCGACCTCACGCTATGGTTGGGTTTCGCTCGACGAAACCTTACTTTGGCGAAAGTCGGTCTTTTTTTAATCTGACCGACCTGTTTCGCTCAACTCTATTGACGACTACTAGTTGGCCAGCATCCTCGATCCACGCTATAAAGGCAAATTACAGAACATCATGCAACAGTAGAACCTAGAGCTAATATTGGCGAACAAACAAGCAACTCTGGTAAACCGTTTGTTAGAGGCATTCCCAGCACACAGCAGGGTGCAGGTTCTACCACGAGCCGTACTGGGCCAAATGGAAGAGGTGTTCGTGGTGCACACAGCCGAAGTGGTGTTGGAGACAGGGGTTTCATGACCATGTTGTGGTCTGATTTCTCGAATAACGCTCACACGACTGGTAATACTGAATCGATTGCAACAAACAGGAGACAGCAGTTGTCAACTATGGTTCAAAATTACCTCTCCTCCCCTATCGATGTTCTCCCTCACAGTTCATTCCCCTTTGACTACTGGGCCTGTAAACTGGGCACCTGGCCTGAATTGGCACAATATGCCTTACAGGAGGTTGCTTGCCCTGCTGGTAGTGTGCTATCAGAAAGAGTCTTCAGTGCTGCTGGATCAATCCTGACAGAAAGAAGGACCCGGCTATCGACCCAAAATGTAGGTGATCTCAGCTTCATTAAAATGAACCATGCCTGGGTTTCAAAGGATTTTGTACCACCTTCCCCTGATGACACATAGGTTGCCAGCAAAATGGCTCGCTTTGTCCTCCTCTTCCTCCGACTTCTCCAATTCCTCCATTTGCAGCTGCTGAACATCCAGCCTACACCTCAACATATGCCAGTTTTTACACCTCCCTAACTGGGCTATACCCCCCCAGGGCATCAGCATCTGGCGCACCCGGGTAAGTGGCGGGGCCCTGAGCAGGTGGAGGACACCGGTGTACTATAAGGGGCCCTGTGGCATTTCCTGGTGCCCACGAGTGTGCCCCCCTGCTTGCTTAGGGCCCCAGCACTTGCAATACTTACCTCTCCCTGCTCCACCGCTGTGTACGTCTTCCGTGTTTCCTGACAGTGACTTTCAGGTCAGAGAGCGCGATGACGTCACGTCTGTGAGCCCTCTGGCTGAACAGTCACAGTGCAGAGAGCTGGAAGATGGCGACGCTGAGGAGTCCAAAGTAGAGCAGTGCCCAGCAAGGAGAGGTATTTCATTTTTTTAATGTTTGGAGCAATATATGGTGAGCATTATACACTGGAGAATTATATATGGGGCCCATCATACACTGGAGCATTAAAATGTTGCCCATCCTACACTGTAGCATCATATACGGGGCCCATTATACACTGGAGTATTATATATGGGGCCCATCATACACTGGAGCATTATAAATGTGGCCCATGATACACTGTAGCATCATATACGGGGCCCATTATACACTGGGGCATCATATGGGGCCCATTATATATGGAACATTATATAGGCCCATCATACACTGGAGCATCATCCATGTGGCACATCATATACTGGAGCATCATATGGGGCCCATTATATATGGCACATCATATGGGGCACATTATATATGGAGCATCACATGGAGCCCATTATATATGGAGCATTATATATGGGGACCATTATATTTGGAGCATCATATGGGGCTCATCATACACTGGAGCATCATATATAGGGCCCATCATATACTAGAGCATCATATGGGGTTCATTATTTATGGGGCATCATATAGGGCCCTTTATATATGGAGCATCATATGAAGCACATATGGGGCCTATTCTGTATGGAGCATTATATGGAGCTCATTCTGTATGGAGCAATATATGGGGCTCATTATTCTGTATAGAGCAATATATGGGGCTCATTATTCTGTATGGCCCACTATGTGGTGCCCATAATACTGTATGGAGGACTATACTGTCCGTTTTATGAGCTATTGTAGAATTTACAATAGATATCACTCATGTAATGTAAGAAGTGAAGTATTTGGCATTGTACTATACCTATGTTTCTCTGCCGTATCGGAGCATCATGGATTGTAGTATGTGTTAAAGGGGCCCACTGAGACTCTTTCTCCTGGGGCCCACAAAAACCTGGAGCTAGCCCTGCCCCCCCTCCAACTTTAGCAAAATAACTCCCAGTTTTCATTGCGTTACTATTATTATAAAGTAAATTAAGGTTGACAAGCTTAAGTAATAAGAATTGATGTCGTTGGCATTGAAATGGGCACTGTAGGTGTGTTTACTGTCCTCCACTCCCTGCCGACTTTTCTTCCCTATTGCCTTGCATTGGGCTCGGGTTTTCGACTCCGACTCAACCATTTCCGTTAGTCGGCAGACTTCGTTTGACTCGACTTTTGGGAAAGTCGGATGGTCCGAAACCCGACTCGACCCTCCCGGAGCCAAAGTCGCTCATCTCTAGTTTCCAGTAATTGTTGATTAGTCCTGCACATCAGCTTTTAGGAAATTTAGACCATTCCTACAAAACAACTTCAACTCTGTTATGTTGGTTGGTTTTTCTCCCATGAACTGCTCACATCAGGTCGTCCACAACATTTCTACAGTCATATGGTCAGGATTTTGACTTGGCCATTCAAAAAATTTAAGTTTATACTTTTGTAGAACGACTTGCTTGATAACCCATATTTTCTTGATATTTGTCTCATGGACAGAGGCCCTGACATTTTGCCTTAGAATTTACTGATAAAATTTGGAATTCAGTGTTCCATTAATGACAGCAAGCTGTCCTGGCCCCGAAGCAGCATAACCAGTCTAAACCATGATACTACCACTTTGAGGGAGGGACAGGGCTGTTGTGATGACCGAGGACACCCGTATATCTGTGTCCTGTTCTCCCATCACATGGAAATAGTGTCCATTATTCTGCATACCTGTGGCTTCACTTTCTGCGCCGTTAGGGTCCTCTCTGCGCTGCTGAAGGCTCCCTATAGAAGGTTCCGCATGAATAGAGACACAGTCCATTTCAACTTTCAAAAGAACAACTTTACTGGTTTGTTTACGCAGCACATCCATAATCTTCACAGCATTAGTCACATATTCCACACTGCACATATCTTTCTCTTTCCCTGTACTTCTCTTACTGTCGCACAGCACGTACCCAGGTTAGACCGTCTCATACGGTTCCTCAGTGTCCTCCCTGTTCAGCTCTGTTACTGTTAGGCATTCCCCAGTCTGTTTTGCCTCAGACATTAGAACTTCAGCCCCCAAAGTCAGCTGCCACATGGTGAGCGACCTGCCCTTCTGTACTGTCTTCTGCGATGACACAGTGTCCTCCCGGTCCAAACTCACGCATCTTGGAGTTCCTTCAGCCTTTTTACCCCAGATCTGAGGGCATCAGCCCTAGCAATAAGTTGCCACATTATGGAGCCACCTGCGCCCCCGCAATGCCACTGTTTCTGCCAAGTTTGCTGTGGTCCCCTGCTGTACTGGTCCACTGCTGCTCTGGCTTGGTGCTGTGGATGGCTGGGCTTCTCCCTTAAATGTTGCATGGTCACTGCTATCATTCCGGTCACTTAAGCCCATGCAGGTAGTTTAGGCACCATGGCCCGACTGACTACTTTGAGGAAGTCCTCCCTATCTTAGCTGCAGCTGAACCCTCCTATGTTTAACTACGTTCTAACTGGTTTCACTATACTATATTACAGGTACTTTAATGCCCCATCTAGTGGCCAGACATGAATACTACGCTGTCCCTATTTCAAAGATACGCACATTAGCAAATATATATTACATTATACACATAGCAGCACTGTAAAATATTCACAGTATGGGAAAGCAACGTACACAGACATCACAATTATAACACTATCATCGCACGGGAAAGGAGTGGAGTATTACATGGTCCTGGTAACCCCCTTACACCACCACTGTGTTTCACAGATGTATGAAATTTTTATGCTGTGATGCAGTGTTTTTCTTTCTCCAAACATAACGCTTCACAAATAAACCAAAAAAACTGTATTATGTTTTCATCAGTCGACAAAACATTGTTCTGACAGCCTTCTACTTGACATGTGATCTTTAGCAAACTGCAGACAGGTCTCAATGTCTTCCTGATGGTGGAATCACAAATATTAACATTAGCTAATGTGATAGGCCGTTAGTTTATTAGACTTTACCTAGGGTTCCTTTGTGATCTTGCAGATTCTATATTTTTTGGACTATAAGACGCACTCCAAAAATGTGGAGGAAAATGGGGGGGCCTTATATTATGGATGTACCAGCTCTGGATGTGGTGGGGAGGCGGGGGAGCTGCAGTGACGGAGCAGTGAGTCACAGGAGGCAGGTGCCGGCGACTGCGGCTTACTCCAGTGCCCGCTGCTAAAGAGAAATTAATATTCATTGCATTCAACGCCCATGGGCATGGAGGATAATGAATATTAATTTCTCTTTAATAGCATCCTGATATGCATGGCCCCATCCTTAGCCTTGTATGATTGGCCCCATCCCCATCCTGATATTCATGGCCCATCAGAAAAACATAAAAAAAAGCCATTACATTTACCTTCCTGCGCTCCCTTGCAGCGTCTTGTTCAGCTGCTGCTTTATGCTTGTAAGCAGCACATGGCAGGGATGTCATGCGCTGATTACAACCTGAAGAACAGCTGTCAGAATGCTCACTGCTCTGCACGCCGGTACTATGTGCGTGGAGGTCAGTGAGTATTCATTGCTTGCTCTTTTGTAGCGCTCTCAGTGTCAGCTGCCTGCTTCCTGCAGCTGCTGGGCAGTCACATGTGTCCCTACTTAAGAGAAATGAATATTCATTCCCCTCCACTCCCATGGGTGTGGAATGTGGTAAATATTAATTCCTTTTAAGAGCGAGCAATGAATACTTACTGCCCTTCATGGACATAGTCCCGGGGTGCAGAGCAGTGAGTATTCCTGCAGCTGTCTTTTGGCTTGTAATCAGCGCACGACATCCCTGCCATGCGGTGCTTACAAGCACAAAGCAGCTGCTGGCACCGGAGCAAGACACTGCGAGGGAGCGCATGAAGGTAAGTGTAATGGGTTTTTTAAATGTTTGCTTAATGTTTTTCTGATGGAGCCCTGCATACCAGTATGCGGATGGGGGCTAATCATACCAGGATAAGGATGGGGCCACGCATACCAGGACAGTGATGGGGGCCAATCATACCAGGATAAGGATGAGGCCATGCATACCAGGATGGGGATAGGGGCCCTGCCTACCAGGATGAGAAAGAGGGGGACCATTCCTACCAGGATAGGGATGATAGGGATGAATGGGACATAACTACCAGGCTAGAGATAAGAGGGAAATGCATACAAGGATGGGGATGAGGAGGCCATGTATACCAGGATGGGGATAAGGGGGCCATGCACACCAGGATAGTGATGAAGGGATCATGCATATCAGGATAGGGATGAGGTGGCCATGCACACAAGGATAGGGATGAGGAGCCCATGTATACCAGGATAAGGACGAGGGGGCCCATGCACACCAGGATGGGGATGAGGACACCATACATGCCAGGATAGGAATGAGGGGGCCATGCACACCAGGATGGGGATGAAAGGGGCCATGCATACCAGGGTAGGGATGAAGGGATCATGCATATCAGGATAGGGATGAGGTGGCCATGCACACAAGGATAGGGATGAGGAGCCCATGTATACCAGGATAAGGACGAGGGGGCCCATGCACACCAGGATGGGGATGAGGACACCATACATGCCATGCTAATCCTAAAAGTTCATATATTTTTGTCACTCACAGATATGTGATATTGAATAATTTTCGTCATTAAAAAAAATTCTGTTTTATTCATTTATTTGATTTTCTTCTCTTTTTCTACTTTTAGGTGTGAAAACCTGATTTAGTTTTAGGTGAAATATATAGAGAAATATGGAAATTTGTAAGGGTTCGCAAACTTTCACGCACCACTGTACTTTAAAATACGGAAGCAATGGATGTGGCTGTTTATTTATTTGTGTACAAGGGATTCAATTAAGTAAAAACTATGATTCTGTCAACTTCATTTAGGTGTTATTTTCACCAAATAAACTGAATAATAAATTAAGCATGGCAAAATGCAACAGTCTGCTGTTGCTTTTCTACAATTCATCTGTAATTAATAGCATTCTAATGTTTTTTCTCTCCTTTTTTCTTCACTATTGGTTGAGATTACCATTATTTTCATACCTGGCATATATAACATTATATAATTGAAATGCTGTGTTCAACTACACCTTATTATCTAAGCCCCCCTCCAAGGGCCGGCGTCAGCACCTGGCACACCCAGGCAAGTGCTGTCGGAGACTCCGGCGTACTATGAGGGGCCCTGTGCCAGTGCTGGCGCCCATGAGTGCACCCCCTCTGCTTGCTCAGGGCCCGGGCATTTGCAATACTTACTTCTCCCTGCTCCACCGCTGTAGTCACCGGAAGTGAAAACCATTTCCGGTGACTACCTCTTGAAACTCATCAAGAGAATGCCAAGAGTGTGCAAAGCAGTCATCAAAGCAAAAGGTGGCTACTTTGAAGAACCTAGAATATTAGAAATATTTTCTGTTGTTTCACACTTTTTTGTTAAGTATATAATTCCACATGTGTTAATTCATAGTTTTGATGTCTTTGCAATTTTCATAGTCATGAAAACACAGAAACATCTTTAAATGAGAAGGTGTGTCCAAACTTTTGGTCTGTACTGTATATGGAGCATTATACAGGGTTCATCATATAATGGAGCATCATATGGAGCACATATGGGGCCTATTCCCTATGGAGCATTATATGGAGCCCATTCTGGATGGAGCAATATATGGGGCCCTTTATATACTGCATGGAGCATTATATGTGACTCATTATACTGTATGGAGCAATATTTGGGGCTCATTATACTCTATGGGGCCCGTCCTATACTGTATGGAGCATTTTATGGGGACCATCATATACTGGAGCATTATGTGGCGCTCATCATATACTGTATGGAACATTATATGGGACCAATTATGTATGGAGCAAAATATGGGGTTTATTATTCTGTATGGAGCAATATATGTGGCTCATTATACTGTATGAAGCATTATATTGGGCCCATTATTCTGTATGGAGCATCATATATGGGACTCTTTATTCTGCATGGAGCAATATATGGGGCTCATTATTCTGTATGGTGCATTATGTGTTGCCCATAATACTGTATGGAGCGATATTTGGGGCTCATTATTCTATATGGGGCACTATATGCTGCCCATAATACTGTATGGAGCAATATATGGGGCTCATTATTCTGTATGGAGCGCTATGTGGTGCCCATAATACTGTATGGAGAACTATACTGTCCGGTTTTTGAGCTGTTGTAGAATTTACAATAGATATCACTCATGAAATGTAAGAAGTGAAGTATTTGACACTGTACTATACCTATATTTCTCTGCAGTATCTGAGCATCATGAATTGTGGTATGTGTTAAAGGGGCCCACTGAGACTCTTTCGCCTGGTGCCCACGAAAACCTGGAGCCAGCCCTGCCCCCTCCCATGCTCTCACTATATCCTCCCTCTCCTGCTCTCTCTCATGCTGGTCTAATTGGGCGTGCAGAATCAGATGTGTATCAGACCAGGCGAAATAACCATGAGCAGAGACAGCGATTAACATTACACACTAACCTCTCACCTGCTTGGGTGCTCACAGGAATAAGTGATAATCAAAGAGGGGCTGACCTTGTGTGACCTCCAACTCAGAAGATGATGGGCTTGTTATCCTAAACCTATTAGCAGGGTTAAAAAATACTAACAAAGAGGTATATTCTTCCATAACCTCCCATCAAGCAAGGTCACAGGAAACAACACACAGAAACACAACACACACAGACACACACGACACACACCACACACAGACACACAACACATACACAGACAACAAACAGACACATAACACACATACAGACATTCACAACACACAGACACAAAACACACAGAACACATACACAGACACAACACATAGACACACAACGCACACACAGACACAAACAATACACAGACATATAACACACACAGCACGCACAGACACACACCACACAACACATACACAGACAACACACAGACACACAGAACACCGACACACACAACACAGATACGCACACAGACATACACAACAAACAGACACACGCCACACACAGACACACACCACACACACATGGACACACAACACATGCACAGACACAACACAAAGACACACTCTCACACACTGTGTGCTCAGAATCTATCATGGGACCGTTTTTATATGTCAGGCTGTATGCTTGGCTGCCACAAACTCCCAACTTCTGTGAGCCTTAGGCTGTGGATGTGACACTGGGAGAAGTGAATGCATGTGGTACACGCCATGTCCCTGCCAGCCTCGCACGACATGTGACAGAGACAGTCTGTGTGTCACCATGCAGCATGCAGACTGCCAGCTGTGGAAGACAGACACCTACGTGAATTTCTGTATACTGATTTGTCCTGTGTTTTGACATCACTTAACATATATAATATCTGGGATAGATAGATAGATAGATAGATAGATAGATAGATAGATAGATAGATAGATAGATAGATAGATAGATAGATAGATAGATAGATAGATAGATAGATAATAGATGATAGCTAAATAGATAGATCTGTGAGCAGATTGCGGGATGCAGTAACGGACAAGAGGCTGACCAAGGGTTAACAAGGGTTTAATTAACAGGAGGTTTCTCGTCTCAGGGAGATATTTAAATGGAGTGGGGAAGTTCTTCCCTAATATAAAGAACACTTCTAAGGGGGTTTTAACTAATAGGGGAAGATTTTATAAACTATACACTTATCACTTTGAGCTCCAGTCACAGATGTGCCCCTCTCTTTAACTGGGGCCACTTGGAATGAGCCACAACGGGATCTGTTAAAGTCTTGTGGAAAATGGGGGAAGCTTTTCTGGCATTGAGAATGTCCTCTTGTGGTCCTGTCGATGTCCTCTTATGGTGCTGGCGATGACAGTGTCTTCTTTCGATCCTGTCAATGGCGGTCATTGCCCGGGGTTCTAGCATGGGCACTGGCCCCAATGGATGCAGGGAAAAAGGAGGGATAGACTCTTCCCTCAGCGGTGAGAATCCTTGTACCATTGGGCTTGGGACACAGTCCCGAAACAGTTCACGATGGCCTGTTCTGTCTGCTGAGTTGTACCGTTGAGCACCAGTATCCCTAACACAGACCTTGCCTTCCCCGGTCAGTACCGTCGGCTGGGGCAGTTGTGTCAGCCTCGTCAGTCAAGTTCGCAGTCTCATCAAGATCCTTGATGTAGGCGGGGACAGTGATGTTAGCGGGGACAGCGGTACATGCGGTATCTCAGCGGGACCACGTCGATCGGCTCCTGTCAGCGAGTTGTCCCCTCCCTGGCCCCTCTTAGCTCCGCCCCTCGCTTCACAGCTGAAATTACCTCACACCACAGCGCTCCCGCCTCAACAGTTTGAATTTCTGTGTGTGCATTTTCTGCTTGCTTAGCCACGCCCTCTTTTCTCAAGCACAGGGAGCATCCTGTTACTCTAAGCACTCCCCCCTGTAACTGAGGTGACAGACCTGACGGTTCTGGGCCTGTTACGGATGAGACAAGCCTGGTTTGCTTCTTCTCCTTACAGGTAGATAGATAGCTAGATAGATAATAGACAGATGGATAGATGATAGATAGATATATAGATAGATAATAGATAGAGATATATAGATAGATAGATAGATAGATAGATAGATAGATAGATAGATAGATGATAGATTATTACTATTATTTATTTCTATAGCACCATTGATTTCATGGCTTTGTACATGAGAAGGGGTTACATACAAATTACAGATATCACTTACAGTAAACAAACTAGCAATCACAGACTGATACAGAGGGGAGAGGACCCTGCCCTTTCGGGCTTACATTCTACAGGATGGTAGGGAAGGAGACAGCAGGTTGGTGGGTCGCAGCAGTTCGGTGTTGGTTGAGGCGATATCTCCGGTAGTGGTGAGGAGGCAGCGGGGTCATTGCAGGCTGTAGGCTTTCCTGAAGAGGTGGGTTTTCATGTTCCGTCTGAAGGATCCAAGAGTGTTTGATAGTCGGACGTGTTGAGGCAAAGAATTCCAGAGGATGGGGATATTCGGGAGAAGTCTTGGAGGTGGTTGGGTGAGGAGCGAATAAGTGTGGAGGCGAGTAGGAGGTCTTGGGAGGACCGGAGATTACGTGAGGGAAGATATCGGGAGATTAGTTCAGAGATATATGGAGGAGACAGGTTATAGATGGCCTTGTAGGTCAGTATGTAAGGTTCTGTATATCTGTTTCTGAAACTCAGTTTGTTCGTCGGCCATTTTGCTTTCTGTTTTGCTGCAGCTATCTTGCCCTCAGTTAAAATGGAGTTTTCCAGCTTGCATGTTCCCGCCCTGATTCTCTCCGTTTGCTTCTTAAACAGCCACACCTGAGCAATCAGTGCTTCAGAATCTGGCCTGCAGTGAACCTGTGTTCTGACTCCTGAAGCCTTGGACTTTGTACTCCAGCCATTTCTACTGAGAAACTCTGGAGCTCTTGTGGACTCTGAACTCTGCTCTTGAAAGCCTCACGGTTGCATGGACTTGCGGTAACATAGAAGAAGATCTGAATCTGTTGTGGAGAGTTATTGATGAACTTAGATTACTTTGGCCTGCTGTGTCTCCTGCTTCTGTGTTTGCAACCTGTATGTTTATTTTTGCCAATTTGTATGAAGCAATACAAGACTTTCTTTTTCAACCTGTGTCTCAAGTATTTTCATCGCACCCAAGCACAAGACGCTATATGAACTGTATCACATACATTACAAGATTCTGAAGCCAAACGTTAGTGTCTGCTGGGTCTGGAAAGGCTTGTCTGCTGTACTGTGGATATCGGATGTCCGGTTGTACTTTCTGTGATAACAGTGGTTGTGACTTCTCACAACCATTCCAGGTGAGCAATTCCCTTAAGTTTTTTTTCTGCAGAGTTATCACAGGTAAACACTATTGTTTTTTTTTTTTCCTCTTCTCTTTTGTCTGCTGAAACTCTGGATATCAGATGTCTGGTTGAAAGCTTTCTGTGATGATAGTGGTTGTGACTTCTCACAACCATTCCAGGTGAGCAGTTCCCTTAAAGTTTTTTCTTTCTTCAGTGTTGCCACAGGTGAACACTATTGTTTTTTTTTTTCTCTCTCCTCTTCTTCCAGTATCCTGTCTTAAAAGATCTGGAAAATGGAGGCCCGCATAAAGGAACTTTGTGGAGTGACTGATAATATCCTTGCAGATTTGCAGAATATAAAGACCCGTCTTACAAATCTTCAGGACCTAAATAATCACAATTTGCAAGTGGTTGGACAGACTACTCAGGATTTGCGAGCCAGGATTGAGGTTCTGGAGGGGCAAGTCCAGGCTCCTGCCATGGCCCCGAGTTCTGGGATTCCCAAGTTGCCCCCTTTTCGTTTTGGTGGTGAACGTGAAAAATTCAGGGGATTTGTTAATCAATGTAATCTTTTTTTTTCTGCACATGCTTCACAATTTCCTACTGAACGATCTAAGGTGCTTACTATAATTATGTTGCTTACCAACAAGGCTTTGATATGGGCAAACCCTCTGATTGAGACTGAGGATGATTGTTTGAATCACCTTGATGACTTTATTTCAGCCATGGGGCAGGTGTTTGATGACCCCAATCGAGGTGCAACAGCTGAAGCAGCCATGTTAGCTTTGCGCCAAGGTAAGCACTCAGTAGCTGAATATGCCTTGGATTTCAGGAGATGGGCCCTTGATACCACCTGGGACAATTCCGCCAAAAAATCTATTTTTCGAAAGGGGTTATCCCCACTAATTAAGGATGAACTTGCTCGTGCCGACCCTCCCACTGCGTTAGGTGACTTTATTAACTACTGCATCCGTATTGATACTCGTTTAACTGAACGCAGGCAAGAGAGATGGTTCGAGAGCAATCGTACTAACCTTTTCCTGCCTTCCTCTCCAGCTAAGGAACCTTTGAATAGGATTACACGGGAACCTGAACCTGAACCCATGCAGGTAGACTCTTTACTACGACGGGTTAGTGATGCACGCAAGGAACATCGTTTTAAGGAGAATCTATGTTTTTACTGTGGTAAGTCAGGGCACTTTATTATTAACTGTCCCAGCCGTTCTCGCAAGACTACTGCAGCACTCATTCATTGTGAGTGTTGCGAGAGGGGATCTGTCAGGTCCGAGCCTCAGGCTCCAGAGATAGCTGCCGCAACAGATCTTGATTTCTCGGACTTAAACTCCGTTACCTCTGAGGACGTTGACTGTGTAAATGCTGCCATCTTTCAAGTTTCCTCAGCGGTGTCCCAGCTGAGTTGTAAGAAAAACAATTCTCACTGTTTTCTTTCCATCAAACTCTGGGTTGACTCAGCCTGGGTGTCTAGCTCTGCCATGATCGACTCAGGTGCAAGTGGAAATTTTATGGATGTCTCCTTTGCTCTAAAACAGGGAATACGTTCAGTGAAGA
The DNA here is from genome assembly GCA_033576555.1 of Oophaga sylvatica. NCBI lineage: Eukaryota > Metazoa > Chordata > Amphibia > Anura > Dendrobatidae > Oophaga > Oophaga sylvatica. Next base: position 112,369 of record JARQOD010000297.1, read on the forward strand.
AGGCTGCTCCCGTACAGATGGAAACTGTGGATGGCTCCCTGCTGACCTCTGGACCAGTGGATCAGGAAACAGAGCCTTTAAAGGTTCTTATGGGTAAAGATCATCAAGAGAAACTGTCCTTTATGCTTATCTCTTCTCCTCACTTTCCCATTATTCTAGGGCTACCATGGCTACAGGCTCAGAATCCTACCATTAACTGGGAGACTAAGGAATTACACTTCCCAGAGAAACAGATGAGTCAAAAAATTTCAGCTTGCTCTGTTCCTAAAGGAACCATGTCAGTCCCTGAATTACCAGCTGTATACCAGGACTATGTGGATTTATGTGACAAGAAGAACGCTGACCAGCTTCCTCCTCACCGTCCATATGATTGTCCAATTGAATTATTGCCTGGAGCAGAGATACCTTTTGGTAAGATCTACCCCCTGGCGGGGCCCGAGCTGAAGGCTTTAAAAGAGTACATAGACGAAAATCTAGCCAAGGGCTTCATACGCCCCTCTTCATCTCCTGCAGGGGCACCCATATTCTTTGTAAAGAAGAAAGATGGATCCCTGAGACCATGCGTAGACTATAGGGAACTTAATAAGGTTACTATTAGAAACCGTTATCCATTGCCTTTAATCCCTGAGTTATTGGAGAGAGTGCGACATGCTAAAATTTTTTCTAAACTAGATCTTCGTGGGGCCTATAACTTAGTCCGTATTAGACCTGGGGATGAATGGAAGACTGCATTCAGGTCACGCTATGGACACTTTGAATATCTGGTTATGCCTTTTGGTCTGAGTACCGCCCCAGCCACTTTCCAACACTTGGTGAATGACATCTTCAGGGATCTCCTAGATACATTCGTGGTAATTTATTTGGATGATATTTTAATTTTTTCTAACTCCACAGAGGAACATCATGGACATGTGAGAATGGTCTTGGAACGTCTAAGACAAAATCATCTTTACATCAAGCTTGAAAAGTGTGAATTCCATAAGACCGAAATTCAATTTCTGGGGTATGTACTGTCTACACAAGGAATTAGTATGGATGGAAGTAAAACCCAAGCCATCAATGATTGGCCAAGTCCTAGAAATGTGAAGGAGGTACAGCGCTTCATCGGGTTTGCAAACTTCTATAGACGTTTCATTAGAAATTTCTCTGAGGTAGTGTCACCTATCACCCAACTTACCCGGAAAGAGTCTAAGTTCTCCTGGACTCCCCAAGCCCAGGAAGCATTTTCCCGTCTAAAAGATAAATTTACCACTGCACCTATTCTAGTACATCCCAACCCAGAGCTTGCCTTCATAATAGAGGTGGATGCTTCAGACTGTGCCGTGGGAGCCATACTCTCTCAGAGAACAGGTGAGAAGAATGTCTTGCATCCCTGTGCCTTCTTTTCCCAGCAGTTGTCTTCGGCTGAGAAGAACTACGATGTGGGCAATAGAGAGTTGTTGGCCATTATTGCCGCCTTCAAAGAATGGAGACACCTTCTGCAAGGAGCTGCACAGCAAATAGTCGTTCTGACAGATCATCGTAATCTTGAGTTTATCAGGTCGGCTAAGTGCCTGACTCCTCGCCAGGCTCGCTGGAATCTTTTCTTAAATCAATTTAATTTTATTATTTCTTATAGACCAGGATCGCGTAATGGAAAGGCTGATGCACTCTCTAGGATTTACTCAGCAGAGACACGTCCAATTACTCCTCCTAAGACTATTCTTCCTGACTCTAGATTCCTAGGAGTGATTCATCATCAAGACCTAATTAAAGACATCAAGGAAGCATACCATGCGGATTCTTTTTTGGCTCAACCCCCAAGGGACGTAAGTCTTGTCTTTAAGAATGGTGTGTGGATTCTGGGACAACGTCTGTATATACCTGAAACAGTCAGATTGAGAGTATTGCAACTCATTCATGATTCCAAAATAGCCGGGCATAGAGGAATTCTAAAGACACAGGAATTTCTTTCTCGTTTCTTTTGGTGGCCCACTTGTAGGAAGGATGTTTTGGATTATGTCACTTCATGTGAGGTTTGTGCAAGATGCAAGACACCTCGCTCTTCACCAACTGGTCTGTTACAGCCTCTTCCCACCCCGTCCCGCCCGTGGGGATCCATTTCTATGGACTTCATTGTCGAATTACCAATTTCTCAAGGGAAGAACACTATTCTAGTGGTGGTTGATCGTTTAACAAAGGCAGCTCATTTTATCCCTTGTGTCGGCTTACCCACTGCAAAACAGACATCAGATTTGATGATTAAAGATGTGTTTCGTTTACATGGAGTACCGGATGAGGTTATTTCGGATCGAGGGGTGCAATTCACTTCTAGGTTTTGGCAAAATTTCTGTGCAGCATTGGATATTAAAGTAAACCTTTCTTCTGCTTTTCATCCCCAGACTAATGGACAAACCGAACGAACCAATCAAACCCTGGAGCAGTATCTCCGCTGCTTTATCTGCCACCTACAGGATGATTGGGTGGATCTACTTCCATTGGCTGAGTTCTCTTACAACAACTCTCAGAGTGCCTCCACTAAACAGTCTCCTTTTTTCTCTAATTTAGGTTATCATCCTAATATTCTACCACGATTTCCCATAGAGACGCCTTTGCCAGCAGTGGCTGAAAGAGTCACGACTTTACAGAAGAATATGGATCTTCTAAAGGAGAATCTGGAATCGGCTCAGGAAAGGTACAAGAAGGCAGCAGATAAATTTCGTAAACCTGCACCAGTTTTTAAGGTAGGAGACCTGGTCTGGCTGTCAACCAGAAATCTTAAGTTAAGGATTCCATCATCTAAGTTGGGACATAAGTACATTGGACCCTATAAAATCAGTAAGATTATAAGTGCCGTTGCTTGTCGTCTTCAATTGCCCAGAACTATGAGAATCCACCCTGTCTTTCATGTATCCCTACTGAAGGCTGCAACACCCAATACGTTTCCTGGACGTTCTTCTCCTTGCCCTGACCCAGTGCTAGTCGATGGTCAGGAAGAATTTGTGGTGGAAAGGATTTTAGATTCCAGGTTGTATAGAAATCAGTTACAATATTTGATCAAATGGCAGGGCTACCCAGTGGAGGACAACTCATGGGAACCAGTCAATAACGTTAATGCTCCTCGCTTGCTCCGTCAGTTTCATCAGAGGTACCCACACAAGCCTGGTCTGAGGTCATCCGGAGGTTGCCCCTAAGGGGGGAGTAATGTAAGGTTCTGTATATCTGTTTCTGAAACTCAGTTTGTTCGTCGGCCATTTTGCTTTCTGTTTTGCTGCAGCTATCTTGCCCTCAGTTAAAATGGAGTTTTCCAGCTTGCATGTTCCCGCCCTGATTCTCTCCGTTTGCTTCTTAAACAGCCACACCTGAGCAATCAGTGCTTCAGAATCTGGCCTGCAGTGAACCTGTGTTCTGACTCCTGAAGCCTTGGACTTTGTACTCCAGCCATTTCTACTGAGAAACTCTGGAGCTCTTGTGGACTCTGAACTCTGCTCTTGAAAGCCTCACGGTTGCATGGACTTGCGGTAACATAGAAGAAGATCTGAATCTGTTGTGGAGAGTTATTGATGAACTTAGATTACTTTGGCCTGCTGTGTCTCCTGCTTCTGTGTTTGCAACCTGTATGTTTATTTTTGCCAATTTGTATGAAGCAATACAAGACTTTCTTTTTCAACCTGTGTCTCAAGTATTTTCATCGCACCCAAGCACAAGACGCTATATGAACTGTATCACATACATTACACAGTATTAGTAATTTGAATTGGATACGCTGAGGGAATGGAGCCAGTGAAGAGATTTGCAGACTGGAGATGCGGAGGAGTAGCGAGAAGAGTGATGAATTAGTCGGGCAGCAGAGTTAAGGATGGACTGGAGAGGTGCGAGGGTGTTAGCATGGAGGTCACAGAAAAGGATGTTGCAGTAGTCGAGGCAGGAGATGATGAGGGCGTGCACAAGTATTTTAGTAGATTGAGGGTTGAGGAAGGGACGGATTCTGGAAATATTGAGCTTGGATGTGCAGTTTGAAGGACAGGGCAGAGTCAAGGGTAACTCTGAGACAGCGGACCTCCGGTATGGGGAAAGCGTGATGTCGTCAATTGTTATAGCCAGGTCGGGTAAGGAAGATCTGTGAAATGGAGGAAAGATGATGAGTTCAGATTTGTCCACATTGAGTTTGAAAAAGTGGGAGGAGAAAAAGGAGGAGATGGCTGATAGACACTCCGGGATTATGGAAAGCAGAGAGGTGACGTCTGGGCCAGAGAGGTAGATCTGAGTATCATCGGTATAAAGGTGGTACTGGAATCCATGGGACTTTATGAGTTGCCTCAGGCCAAGTGTATTGATTGAGAAGAGTAGGGGTCCTAGAACAGAGCCTTGGGGAACACCAACAGAGAGAGGGTGAGATGAGGAGTTAGTGTGGGAGTGGGAGACGCTGAATGTGCGGTTGGAAAGGTATGAGGAGATCCAGGATAGGGTGAGGTTTTTGATGCCAAAGGAGGAGAGGGTTGGTTTAGTATCAGGCAGCAGTCAACTGTGTTGAAAGCAGAGGACAGGTCTAGAAGGAGTATAGAGTCTAGTCCGTTAGCTTTGGCTGTAAGTAGGTCGTTAGTAATTTTGGTCAGGGCTGTTTCGGTGGAATGATGGGGATGGAAACCAGATTGTAGATTGTCAGATGAGAGGTGGGAGGAAAGTTCAGCGTGGACGTGCTGTTCCAGGAGTTTGGAAGCAAATGGGAGCAGCGATATTGGGCGATAGTTGGACATAGCTGTTGGGTCGAGGGTTGGCTTTTTAAGGATAGGCGTGATTGTGGCATGTTTGAAAGCAGAAGGGAAGGTACCAGAAGTTAGTGATAGTTTGAAGAGGTGCGTTAGGGATGGGATAAGAGTGGTGGTGATGTTGGGAAGGAGGTGGGATGGGAAAGGCTCAAGTGCACAAGTGGTGAGGTGTGAGTCGGAGAGACGATGATAAGGAGGTTATGGGGTTTGGGCATTGGTCAGGTGTACAGAGGGGTTGTGGTGGTTGAGCAATAAAGACTTGCCATATTTTGTCTATCTTGTTTTTGAAGTGTGTGGCAAAGTCCTCGGCAGATAATAGATAGATGTTAGATAATAGATACAGTCAGGGCCAGAAATATTTGGACAGTGACACAATTTTCGTGAGTTGGGCTCTGCATGCCACCACATTGGATTTGAAATGAAACCTCTACAACAGAATTCAAGTGCAGATTGTAACGTTTAATTTGAAGGGTTGAACAAAAATATGTGTTAGAAAATGTAGGAATTGTACACATTTCTTTACAAACACTCCACATTTTAGGAGGTCAAAAGTAATTGGACAAATAAACATAACCCAAACAAAATATTTTTATTTTCAAAATTTTGTGGCGAATCCTTTGGAGGCAATCACTGCCTTAAGTCTGGAACCCATGGACATCACCAAACGCTGGGTTTCCTCCTTCTTAATGCTTTGCCAGGCCTTTACAGCCGCAGCCTTCAGGTCTTGCTTGTTTGTGGGTCTTTCCCTCTTAAGTCTGGATTTGAGCAAGTGAAATGCATGCTCAATTGGGTTAAGATCTGGTGATTGACTTGGCCATTGAAGAATGTTCCACTTTTTTGCACTCATGAACTCCTGTGTAGCTTTGGCTGTATGCTTGGGGTCATTATCCATCTGTACTATGAAGCGCCGTCCAATCAAGTTTGCAGCATTTGGCTGAATCTGGGCTGAAAGTATATCCCGGTACACTTCAGAATTCATCCGGCTACTCTTGTCTGCTGTTATGTCATCAATAAACACAAGTGACCCAGTGCCATTGAAAGCCATGCATGGCCATGCCATCACGTTGCCTCCACCATGTTTTACAGAGGATGTGGTGTGCCTTGGATCATGTGCCGTTCCCTTTCTTCTCCAAACTTTTGGCTTCCCATCATTCTGGTACAGGTTGATCTTTGTCTCATCTGTCCATAGAATACTTTTCCAGAACTGAGCTGGCTTCTGGAGGTGTTATTCAGCAAATTTAACTCTGGCCTGTCTTATTTTGGAATTGATGAATGGTTTGCATCTAGATGTGAACCCTTTGTATTTACTTTCATGGAGTCTTCTCTTTACTGTTGACTTAGAGACAGATACACCTACTTCACTGAGAGTGTTCTGGACTTCAGTTGATGTTGTGAACGGGTTCTTCTTCACCAAAGAAAGTATGCGGCGATCATCCACCACTGTTGTCTTCCGTGGGCTCCCAGGTCTTTTTGGATTGATGAGTTCACCAGTGCTTTCTTTCTTTCTCAGGATGTACCAAATTGTAGATTTTGCCACTTCTAATGTTGTAGCAATTTCTTGGATGGGTTTTTTTCTGTTCTTGCAGCTTAAGGATGGCTTGTTTCACCTGCATGGAGAGCTCCTGTGACCACATGTTTCCTTCACAGCAAAACCTTCCAAATGCAAACACCACACCTCAAATCAACTCCGCCCCTTTCATCTGCTTAATTAAGAATGACATAACAAAGGGATTGCCCACACCGGTCCATGAAATAGCCTTGGAGTAATTTGTCCAATTACTTTTGGTCCCTTTAAAAACAGGGTGGCACATGTTAAGGAGCTGAAACTCCTAAACCCTTCATCCAATTTTAATGTGGATACCCTCAAATGAAAGCTGAAAGTCTGAACTTCAACTGCATCTGATTTGTTTTGTTTCAAATTCATTGTGGTAATGTCTAGAACCAAAATTAGATAAATGTTGTCTCTGTCCAAATATTTATGGACCTAACTGTAGATAGATAGATAGATAGATAGATAGATAGATAGATAGATAGATAGATAGATAGATAGATAGATAGATAGAGAAATAGATAGATAGATATTAGATAGATAGATATTAGATAGATAGATATTAGATAGATTAGATGATAGAATAGATAGATAGATAGATAGATAGATAGATAGATAGAACATTGAATGATATGAATAACATGAATGAATGTATAATATATATATATATATATATATATATATATATATATAATATATATATATATATATGCACACATAAAAACTGTTGGTGAGCAATGGATAGCAACTACTCTGTCCCCTTGGATATTCATTAATATTTCATAGCTCTATCAATTATTCCCTCCTCTACCATCATCTGTCTGCAATAAACAGTGTCTGAGACAGAGCACTCACCCATAGCACGCTGCACTCCCACACATGCCTGTATAATGATGCTGGGTATCTATCTAGCTACCGTATATCTATCAATAGTAAATATACTAAGCTGAATACTGAACCTTATAAAGAACATGCTATATTCCGGAAAAAAAATTGTTTGGAAGCATCTGCAATATTTTTCTAGATGCACAAAGTCTTCATTTTACAGTTTTCAATCTGGTCAGTCTGGCAGCTTGAGGGTTACATTTTGATCTTAAAGCTAAAATGGGATAGAATTAAATTTATGTCTAAAAATGCAGAAAAATAGGCAGAAGTTGGCAGAGAGAAACAGAAGGCAGGAGGGGAGCAGATGCAGAGAGTGGGAGAAAGACAAGGGGGGTGTATAAACATTACTTCTTTAATATATATATTCAAATTAAATTATATATATATTTTTATATTTAGTATAGTATATGAGAAGGTATGCATATATGTCTATGTAGCGTTCAAATGTTACCGCTTTTGGGTGTTTGCATGAGGCAATATTGCTTATTTAAATATTTTTTTGGGGGGTATTTTTTGGGGGGAGGAGGGTGAACCAGTGTTGCAGTTAGTACCATTTTTTTCCATCAACATGACGGCCACAATGGGTCCGTCAGGCACCTCTGGTTCCCATTCTGCCACCATTGCATTTCTATTTTTAACATGGTCACCTCTCCATTGCTGCCATGTGAATACCAGCCAATTTGCATTGCTATACCGGGTATCCCGAGCCTGTCAGTCTGTCAGCTGTCGGACATATTGAATCCCTTCAAAGTGCCATGAATTCTTGACATAGGAATACCCTTAAAGGGGTTGTCTGCTCTAGAATGACAAATATGCAGTCATTCTGTGTGACCGCAGACTCGTGAATCCTCCCATCATTTTTTGCTTATATAGTACAGTTTTGATTATTATCACAAAATATGGAAGCTAGAGGATCTTGTCTGAGTAGTCGATCATGTTACTTCCTTCTGAAATGGCTCCTTTAATTCAGCCTATAATTTTTGTTCTGCCTTTTCCTTTGCAGATATAGAGGGATTTCATTGCATTTGCTCTGCTCTGAGTCCTATGTAAAGTCAGTAGTTATAGACAATGGAGGGGCTCAAGTGCAGCGCTGGGGTCAAACAAATTGGATATTAAAGGCTACTTTTAATGGCAGATATAAACTTGTGTGATTTTGATTTTATTTTACTCTTTTTCAGTCTTAATATGTTTTTAACAACTGTTGTAAAACTGATTTTTCATCTTACACTGTACATACAGTTAATACCATTTTTTAGACTTACCGGTATTTCTATTTTTAAAACCCCAAGGCAAGAAACACATCTTTGAATCTTTTAGAAAACAGTTTGTGAGTGAAGTGATTTAAATTAATGATTTTTTTCATAAAATTGCTTCCCATGACATCCTTTTCCTTTCAGGCGTGTATATAGTATATGATCCTGGCTTAGCACTGCTAGACTACACATAAATAATATAATATGTACAGTATATTTTAACCATATATTTAACATATTTTTGTGCAAACATATTGATGCATTGATGACTATTAGAGTTGAGCGAAACAGGTCGGTCAGATTCATAAGTCGCCGACGTTCGCCAAAGTCGAGTTTCGCCGAGCGAAACCTGACCATAGCGTCAAGTCGGCCATGCGTTCGGCAAAACAAGCGCCAAAGTCGGTTTTCCCATAATGCTTGCAGGCGCCTTTTTTCAGCCAATGAGCAAAGACGCACACTGTGGGCAATGAGATGACATGGGCAGCGTCCACCACCGTCTTAGAGAAGGGCATTGCAGTGATTGGCTTGATTTGGGGGCGTCATAGTGTCTATAAAGGCCCTGAACGCCGACCTCCATTTTACTTCTGCCTATCTTAACAGTAGGGAGAGGTTGCTGACGCTGTTTATCAGTAGGGAGAGAGTTAGGACTGGAAAGAGAAGTTCTTATGGGCTTGTGCTGATAGCAATTACAGTTGGTGTGCAGTGAGAGGGGAGGATTTTCTTGTGTGCAGCAGCGCTGGTTACTAGGCTGCCTGATAGCTGTATTGCTGTGTGTACACTGCTGTGCAGACTGCTTTTTACACAGCACTAATACTTTTATTATTTTTTTCTGCACACTTACCGACTGTTCATTTTTTCCCACACCGTATAGAGCAGTACGCTCCTCACACACTGCCGTGTACTGGCTGGTATCATGGACAAATACATGCATTGCTGACTATCTGTGTGTGACTCCGGAAATATATACGGAGATTTTAATTTTCCCCTACGCTGTATACAGCTGTACGCTTCTGAGACAGTACCGTTTTTCTGCTTTTTGAATTACGGTCAAATCCATACTGAGTGAGCGTCTGTGAGTGACTCCGGAAATATATACGGAGATTTCAATTTTCCCCTACACTGTATACAGCTGTACGCTTCTGAGACAGTACCCTTTTTCTGCTTTTTGAATTACTGTCAGATCCATACTGAGTGAGCATCTGTGTGTGGCTCAGGAAATATATACGGAGATTTCAATTTTCCCCTACGCTGTATACAGCTGTACGCTTCTGAGACAGTACCGTTTTTCTGCTTTTTGTATTGCAGTCAAATCTATACTGAGTGAGCGTCTGTGTGTGACTCCGGAAATATATATGGATCGCCCGCCAGGGAAGGAATACTCGGTACCGGGCCAGTGTATTGAGGGGATGTGCCACAGCGGCAATGAACAGGTCCGTGGCCCTGGGCGTCCAATGAAAGGGGAATTATTTACAGGATGTTTAGAGTTTGTAGTGTAGGTATTTGTGACGCCACCTGTGGTATCTGGTCAATCGTGACCAGCGCTGCGGTGCAGATCCTCTGGGATAGATGGTGAGATACAGCAGAGTTGGTACAGTCTCCCACAGGTGAGACTATGGGATCCCAGGGCAGGCAGATGTTGTAGTATGTGGTAATGGTGCTGCAGGATGTAGCTGAGTGCAATGTGTGACGCAGGAAGAAACTGAGAAACAGTCAGTGAGTTGCAGTTTCCAAAGCTTTACTTTCAGTTTTGCAGGCAAAGCATCCAGGGCATTGAATACAGGTCGTACTGGAGTAGGTCAACCAGAAAGTAGTTTAGGATCCCCTTATTACAGGTGGGATGTGAGGTCTCCTTTCTAGCGCTGTTCTGTGAGGCATTGGTGTTGTGAATGGACTTGAAATGAGTTCTGAGCAGAGGCTCCCTCTGGTGGTTACAAGCGGTACTGGACTGTCCAGTGAAGATTGTGAGGAGTGGGAATCAGGTGTTACTGACTGGTCTTATATAAGGGAGTCGCCTTCCCATCAGGGTTGCCGGTGATCAATTGTTCTGGTCTCACTCCATGATTCCTGTTTCCCTTGTAGCCTGCTGTGTCGTGTCTGCATCTCCTGCTAACAGATAAGACATTTTCTTCTTTTTGTTTTTGTGCTTTATTTTTGCATTTTGTCCTGCACTTCTGTGGGGGCCTTCAGGGTCCCCTCCGGGGGCTTTTGCCCTCTCAGTTTAGTTCAGCCACTGATGTTTGTACTTTTGCTTTTTCCAGTTCTTCAGTGGCTGCTGTTTTGATTTTGTTACACCAGAGAACTAATTTAGGTGGTAGAGGTCGTGTGATCTCAGGTGTTTTTGAAATTAGTAGAGTTGGTGCTTTGCAGGGTTTTTTGGGATTGCAGTAAGTACCCTTCCTATCCTTTTCTATTTAGTTAGTTTGGGCCCCAACGTTTGCTCATACTATTTTCTGTCTGTGTCAGTATTTCTTCTTGTCTAACAGTCATTACATGTTTGGGGGCTTTCTATGTTCTTTGGGAATCTGCTCCGGGGCAGATAGCTTTCCTATTTCTATCTTTAGGTGTAGTTAGTTTCTCAGGCTGTGACGAGGCGTCTAGGACCAACGTAGGAATGCTCCATGGCTGCCTCTAGTTGTGGTGGTTAGTCAGGGTACTGCAATCTCATAGATTCCAACTGCTCTGGTGTATTGCCTTTTTTACCTGCACTCCTCAGTTACCGAAACATAACAGTATCACCGGCCTAAAATTTAAAGTTGTATGGTACTCACAGAAGGGAAAAATATTGTGAAAGAAAAAACGGTTGTCAGAGTTGTCAGAGATATTTTTCTGTTTGTTGCATTTTTTTTTTTTTTTCCCTCTGTATCTCTGGGTGCTGGGGAGGATTTTTTCTCTCAATGGAGTTTGCACAGTTGTCTGGCCGTGTGGATCAGCTTGCCACTGAGGTTCAGAGTATTGCTGCATATCTTGCTAGGTTGCCTGTTGTGGAACCTAGGATTCCCATGCCAGATTTGTTTTTGGGGGATCGAGCTAAGTTTCAGAATTTCAAAAATAATTGTAAATTGCTTTTTGCCTTAAAATCTAAGTCCTCAGGGAACGCAGCGCAGCAGGTTCAAATTGTCATCTCTCTCCTGCGCGGCGATCCTCATGATTGGGCTTTTTCCCTGACACCTGGGGATCCTATTTTGAGTGATGTTGATGCATTTTTTCAGGCTTTTGGGTTATTGTACGATGAGCCTAATGTCACTGATCAAGCTGAAAAAGCCTTGTTGGCATTAAATCAGGGGCTTGATGACGCTGAGTTATACTGTCAGAGATTCCGTAGGTGGGCAGTCCTGACCAAGTGGAATGACGAGCTTTGGCGGCCCTTTTTCGGAAGGGTCTGTCAGATAATGTAAAGGATGTTATGGTGGGATTCCCTGTCCCCTCTGGTCTCAATGATTCTATGTCATTAGCGATTCAAGTTGACAGACGTTTGCGTGAGCGGAGAAGTATGCGTGGAATGGTGCTGCCTTGTGAACCTGCTTCTGAATCCATGCAGTGTGATAGAGTGGTGTCTGGGGCACAGCGTCATGAGTTTCGAAAGCGCAATGGGTTATGTTTCTACTGTGGTAATGCCTCTCATGCTATTTCAGTCTGCCCTAAGCGGGGAAGACGTTTTGCACGCTCAGTTGTCTTGGGTAGTGTTCAGACTAAGTTTTTATTAACTGTCACTCTGATATGCTCTCTGTCCTCATTTTCTGCTCAGGCTTTCGTTGATTCTGGAGCAGCTATTAACCTGATGGATTATGATTTTGCTAAACGTTGTGGGTTTCCCTTGATACCCCTACAGAAGTCTATTCCCCTACTGGGGATCGATTCTACCCCTTTGGCTGAGAATAAACCTCAGTTCTCTACTCAGGTGATAATGAGGGTTGAACCTGATCATCAGGAGTGCTGCAAATTTTTGGTTCTGTATAATCTGCATTATATTATCGTACTGGGTTTCCTTGGTTGCAGTCTCATAATCCTGTTTTGGATTGGAAAACTGTGTCTGTAACCAGTTGGGGCTGCCAATGTGTTAATACCAACACTCCTGTTTTTTCTGCCTCCCCCAGGCTCAGGATGTTCCTGACTTTTTGATTGATTTTTCTGATGTGTTTAGCGAAAGTAAATCTGCATCCTTGCCTCCCCATAGGAGCTATGACTGCGCTATTGAATTAGTGCCTGGTAGTAAATTCCCTATAGGTCGCCTTTTTAACTTGTCTGTACCTGAACATGACGCTATGCGGTCTTATATCAAGGAGTCATTGGAGAAGGGTCATATCAGACCATCCTCTTCACCCTTAGGTGCCGGTTTTTTCTTTGTGGCCAAAAAGGATGGTTCATTAAGGCCGTGTATTGATTATCGTCTTTTGAACAATATTACTGTGAAATATCAATATCCGTTACCCTTGATTTCTGACCTGTTTTCCAGGGTGAAAAATGCTACTTGGTTTACCAAGCTTGACCTCAGGGGGGCATATAACCTTATTCGCATTAAGCACGGGGATGAATGGAAGACGGCATTTAATACCCTGAGGGGCATTTTGAGTACCTTGTGATGCCCTTTGGGCTCACTAATGCTCCTTCTGTCTTTCAGTCCTTCATGAATGACATTTTCAGGGATTTTGTGGATAAATTTCTGATTGTTTATTTGGATGATATCTTGATTTTTTCCAATGACTGGGACTCTCATGTGAAACATGTTCGAACTGTATTCCAGATTTTGAGAGAAAATGCTCTGTATGTGAAGGGATCAAAGTGTCTTTTTGGCGTACAGAGGATCTCATTTTTGGGATTCATTTTGTCCCATCTGTTATTGAAATGGACCCGGTCAAGGTTCAGGCCATCTGTGATTGGGTTCAACCTACTTCATTAAAGGCTCTTCAAAGATTTTTGGGTTTTGCCAATTTTTATCGTAAATTTATTGGTAATTTCTCGGTTGTTGTTAAACCTTTAACTGATTTGACCAAAAAGGGTTCTGATGTGGTGAATTGGCCTCCTGAGGCAGTCTCTGCATTTCAGGAACTTAAGCAGAGATTCACTTCTGCTCCTGTTCTACGGCAGCCTGATGTTTCTCTACCATTTCAGGTGGAGGTTGATGCCTCTGAAATTGGGGCAGGTGCCGTTTTGTCCCAAAGAGATCCAGAGACCTCTAAAAGTAACCCTTGTGCCTTTTTCTCTCGAAAATTTTCTCCTACTGAACGTAATTATGACGTGGGTAATCGGGAGTTATTGGCCATGAAGTGGGCTTTTGAAGAGTGGAGACATTGGCTGGAGGGAGCCAAACATCAGGTGGTGGTCCTTACGGACCATAAGAATCTGGTTTATCTGGAATCTGCCAAGCGACTTATTCCTAGACAGGCCAGGTGGGCCTTGTTTTTCACACGTTTTAATTTTGTGGTTTCATTTCTTCCTGGCACTAAGAATGTTAAGGCGGATGCCCTCTCGAGGAGTTTCCTGGCGGACTCTCCTGAGTTATCTGATCCTTCTGTTATTTTGAAAGAGGGTATAGTTCTTTCCGCCATCTCGCCCAATTTGAGACTGGCTCTGGAGGGGTGTCAGGAGGATAAGCCCGAGCGCTGCCCTGTGGGGAAATTGTTTGTCCCGGACCAGTGGAAAAAGAGTGTGATGTCTGAGATTCATTGTTCCGCGCTGGCCGGTCATCCCGGAATTTTTGGTACCAGAGACTTGGTTAGTCGGTCCTTTTGGTGGCCTACCTTATCTCGTGATGTCAGGGAATTTGTGCAGTCCTGCGGGACTTGCTCTCGCTCCAAGCCTTGCTCTCGCTCTAGTGGTTTGTTGATGCCATTGCCTGTGCCCAAGAGACCATGGACCCATATCTCTATGGATTTCATTTCCGACCTCCCTGTTTCTCAGAGAATGACCGTCATCTGGGTGATTTGTGATAGGTTTTCCAAGATGATACATCTTGTGCCATTACCTAAGTTTCCTTCCTCCTCTGAATTGGTGCCTTTGTTCCTTCAGCACGTGGTTCGTTTACACGGCATTCCTGAGAACATTGTGTCTGACAGAGGAGTCCAGTTTGTTTCAAGAATTTGGAGGACCTTTTGTTCTAAACTTGGTGTTCAATTGTCTTTCTCCTCGCGTTTCATCCTCAGACCAATGGTCAAACTGAGAGAACAAACCAGACTTTGGAGACTTATCTAAGATGCTTTGTGTCTGCTGATCAGGATGACTGGGTCTCTTTTTTGCCTTTGGCTGAGTTTGCTCTTAATAATAGGGCTAGCTCTGCCACTTTGATGTCTCCATTTTTCTGTAATTCTGGGTTTCACCCTCGATTTTCTTCAGGACAGACGGAGGCTTCTGTCTGTCCAGGTGTTGACTCTGTTGTGGACGTATGCAACAGATTTGGGACCAGGTAGTGGAGAGGTTGTCCCTCTCTCAGGAGAGGGCCCAGCGGTTTGCTAACCAGCATAGGACTGATGGTCCTCGGTTTAAAGTGGGGGACTTGGTCTGGTTGTCCTCAAAAAATATTCCTATGAGAGTGGCATCTCCTAAATTTAAGCCTAGGTTCATTGGACCTTATAAGATCATGGAGATTCTTAATCCTGTTTCTTTTCGTTTGCTTCTTCCAGGGACATTTAAGATCCATAACGTGTTCCACAAGTCCTTGTTGAAGAGGTTTGTTGAGCCAGTGGTTCCTACTACTGTGCCTCCTGACCCTGTTTTGGTTGAGGGCAATCTGGAGTATGTGGTTGAGAAAATATTGAATTCTCATTTTTCTAGACGGAAACTCCAGTATTTGGTTAAGTGGAGAGGTTATGGTCAGGAAGACAATTCTTGGGTGTTTGCTTCGGACATCCATGCTAGGAGACTCATCCGTGCGTATCATAGAACTCATCCTGACCGACCTGGTTGCTCAAGTGAGGGTTCGGTGACCCCTCCTCAAGGGGGGGGGTACTGTTGTGAATGGACTTGAAATGAGTTCTGAGCAGAGGCTCCCTCTGGTGGTTACAAGCGGTACTGGACTGTCCTGTGAAGATTGTGAGGAGTGGGAATCAGGTGTTACTGACTGGTCTTATATAAGGGAGTCGCCTTCCCATCAGGGTTGCCGGTGATCAATTGTTCTGGTCTCACTCCATGATTCCTGTTTCCCTTGTAGCCTGCTGTGTCGTGTCTGCATCTCCTGCTAACAGATAAGACATTTTCTTCTTTTTGTTTTTGTGCTTTATTTTTGCATTTTGTCCTGCACTTCTGTGGGGGCCTTCAGGGTCCCCTCCAGGGGCTTTTGCCCTCTCAGTTTAGTTCAGCCACTGATGTTTGTACTTTTGCTTTTTCCAGTTTCTTCAGTGGCTGCTGTTTTGATTTTGTTACACCAGAGAACTAATTTAGGTGGTAGAGGTCGTGTGATCTCAGGTGTTTTTGAAATTAGTAGAGTTGGTGCTTTGCAGGGTTTTTTGGGATTGCAGTAAGTACCCTTCCTATCCTTTTCTATTTAGTTAGTTTGGGCCCCAACGTTTGCTCATACTATTTTCTGTTTGTGTCAGTATTTCTTCTTGTCTAACAGTCATTACATGTTTGGGGGCTTTCTATGTTCTTTGGGATCTGCTCCGGGGCAGATAGCTTTCCTATTTCTATCTTTAGGTGTAGTTAGTTTCTCAGGCTGTGACAAGGCGTCTAGGACCAACGTAGGAACGCTCCACGGCTGCCTCTAGTTGTGGTGGTTAGTCAGGGTACTGCAATCTCATAGATTCCAACTGCTCTGGTGTATTGCCTTTTTTACCTGCACTCCTCAGTTACCGAAACATAACACATTGGCTGCTATAAGCTCCGTCCAAGTCCTCTGGATTCTCCGCCTCTTATTCAAGTTGTACTTGACTCTCATAACATGTAGCTGTAGCCTGTTTCAGGAACTAATCACTTATGAAGACTCTGGCTCACATGTGCTGCTGCTTTGTGGAAGAGTCTTAATGGGGACAGAGAACCTGCCGTCCTCTGCCCCCCGGATTCTGCTGCTGGGATTTTACTACACCCTCTCAGCCTCGGACTCCAGGGGTCCGGTCTCCGGCGCTTAGACTTGGGGATGAGCCCTGCTATGGCTTCAGTCCCCAAGCTTGTCTTGTCTCTTCACGTCTTCCCTCTCTCATTCCCTCAGCTAGACTGCCTAACTCCACCCCCTGCCAGAATATTCCAGGGAAGCTCCCCTCAAATCAGGTGTTTGAGCTCCCCCTTCTGGTCTGGAGTAAGAAAAGGTGTTGCATGCTGTGTTACCTGCAAAGGGATCCTTCTGTGCTTTCAGGCATGACATCACCCTCCCCTGGAGGAAGGCAAGGTCACTGTGGCAACCAAACTCCTGGGGTGCCACATTCCCCCCTAGTGCAATTCAGTACTCCTGGACTGAGGAAACATAAAGAATAACATATTATAGATATTTACAGGAATTATAACATTAAATATATACATTTGGCGAAGTCTGAAATGGGGTGTCCTTTTTCATCCTGCTAAGTACAATGTGAGGGACCCGCCTCAAACCCTCAACGTAGGCCTTGGGCAGGCTACAAGGCATGGATGATTCCCCCACGTCTTCAGCCACGCCAGGCGGTTTTTGTTCTGTGGACATTAATATTAACTATTTACACGTATTGTCCTGGTCACTCCGAGTCCCGTGACCCTATCGTCTATTTAAAAAATAAAATAAGAATGGTCAAAAGTTGCAATTGTAAACATTAACTTATTTACATTACTAGAACAATAGCATGTTAGTCCATATACCTGACTGGAATCTGACCTCTAGTACTACGGACTGATTTACGCAGTACGGGTGTCTCTAGTGGTCTAGCTTGGTCTATTGTGTGTGTTGGTAAATTGGGCAGTACCCTTCTGCGATTACCTAGACTCACTGTGGGTGTGACAGATTCACCGCGAGCAGGTGGCAGATTTTCACGTTCCATTGCAGGGGTGGCTTCTATCACTGGAACTGGCAGTTCTTCAGGCGGATCCTGAGTCACTTCTCTTTCAGGTACTGTTGGTTGTGGGAAGGTCAAGACGGGCACTACTATAGCCTGATTTATTCACGTCCAGTTCGCAGGGAAATCGCCCAGTATGTTGGGACTTTTTCTTCCACCTTTTCTACTGACGAAGGAATTTCCTTTTCGCCGATCTTTCCCTTTAACTGGTCAGGGCACGATTTCAAATGATCCCTGGACACCGCTGTGGAGTTTTCTCCTCCATCCTTACTGATAAGGCACACCTTTGTATTGTCGAAGTCCGAGGGCATAATGGTATATGGCTCTGCTTACCACTGGTCGTCAAGCTTGTGGAGTCGCCTTTTCCTTTTGAGTACCTGTTCTTCAGGCGCCAAGGGAGCTGCAGGTGCATGCTGGTTATAATTTCTTTCTTGTTTCTGTCTCGCCTGAGACAAGCTCTTCTCTACACATTCTTGCACCTTGCGGTACTTTTGCTGCCACTCAGTATCCCAGTCTGCATCTGGAGATGTTACCTCAGGTGTCAGGACTCCCATGTCCAAATCAATTGGTAATTTGCCAGGTCTTGCTCTCATGAGGCAGGCCGGTGTACAGTTGGATGAATTCACCGGAATGTGGTTGTAGAGATCCACCAGATCTGGCAACTTTTGTGGTCACAAGTTTCTCTCTTCCAAAGGCAAAGTCTTCAAGAGATCAATTACCACTTGGTTCATCTTCTCGCACATGCCATTTGTCTGCGGATGGTACGGTGTTGTTCTGATTTTCTTGCAGCCGCACATGTTACAGAACTCCTGGAACACTTCTGCTTCAAAAGCTGGACCTTGGTCAGTAAGCACTCATTCAGGGTAACCATGTGGTTGACAAAAGTGCTGTTGGAATGCCTTGGCTGCTGTCCTTGCTGTTTGGTCCTTGACAGGCACGACTACCAGGAACCTTGAGTAGTGGTCAACAATGGTAAGAGCGTAGACATAGCCTGACAGGCTTGGAGTTAGCTTCACATGGTCCAAGGCTACCAGTTCAAGTGGCTGTTTGGTGATTATTGGCTGCAACGGGGCTCACTGGCTGTTACGGTCTTTACTTCGCAAGTTGCATGGTCCACACTCTCGGCACCAATCTTCAATGGTCTTCCTCATACCAATCCAGTAGAATCTCTCACGGAGTAGGACCTCTAACTTCTTCCATCCGAAGTGTCCTGCTCCATTGTGGTACGCTTCCAGGACCACTGATGCATCTCGCCTCGGGACCACCACTTGCCAGACCAGTTTGTGAGCTCGGGCATTGACACTCCTCCGACACAGCTTTCCTTCGTAGATGAACAGTCTGCCCTTCTCCTTCCACAGCTGTTGGGACTCTTGTGGGGCATCTGGACCAGGACGCGAGTCAGCTTGTGCCAGTAGCTCCTTTACCAGGCGGCCTGCTGGGTCGCTATCCAGTGTCTCTGCCCACTCATGGTGAGGCAATGGGTTAAGGGTGGCCTCTTTTGTGATATAGCACTTGCTTTTCAACCCTTGAGCACGTTGGACTGCAATTGGACGGTGGAAGGCTGGTAATTCAATTTCTTCGAGTGTGTCTTCTCTCCAATCTGGTAAGTTGGGCATTCTGGACAGTGCATCAGCATTTATGCCCCGCTTGGTACTTGATGGTGAACTCGTAGTTGGACAGCCGGGCCATCCATCGCTGCTCCAGCGCACCTAGCTTTGCGGTTTCCAAGTGAGTCAGCAGATTGTTGTCCGTGAAGATGGTAAACTTTGCCGCAGCTAGGTAATGTTTGAATCGCTCGGTCACAGCCCAGATGATGGAAAGGAACTCTAACTTGAAGGAGCTGTAGTTGTCAGGGTTCCTTTCAGTGGGACAAAGTTTCCTGCTGGCGTAGGAGATCACTCTATCTCTGCCATTCTGTACCTGCGACAGCACTGCCCCTAGTCCAACGTTGCTGGCATCAGCATAGAGGATGAATGGTTGGTTATAATCTGGGCAGGCCAGAACTTCATTCCCCATAAGGGCCATCTTCAACCGAGTGAAGGATCTTTCCAGTTCGTCATTCCAAGCAAACGTAGAACTTTTCTTTCTGGCCTTCTTGGGCTGGCCCACAAGGAGATTTTGCAGAGGTGCGGCTATTTCAGTGAAGCCCTTGATGAACCTTCGCTAGTAGCCTACCAACCCGAGGAACTGGCGTATCTCATGGATATTGCTAGGTCTCTGCCAGTCCTGGATAACAGTGACTTTGTCAGAGTCTGGCGC
The DNA here is from genome assembly GCA_033576555.1 of Oophaga sylvatica. NCBI lineage: Eukaryota > Metazoa > Chordata > Amphibia > Anura > Dendrobatidae > Oophaga > Oophaga sylvatica. Next base: position 132,011 of record JARQOD010000297.1, read on the forward strand.
CACACCTTCTGCGCTCACTACGTGGCCTAGGTACTGCACCTTCAGGAGGTGGCATTTGGACGGCTTCACCTTTAGGCCAAATTTGGACAGGGCTTCGTACACCTTAGCCAGGCGCTCCAAATGTTCTTCATAGGTCTTGGAGGAGACAATGACATCATCAAGGTACAACAGAACTGTCTCAAAGTTCATGTGTCCAAGGCAGCACTCCATCAATCTCTGGAATGTTCCTGGCACGCTGCAAAGCCTAAACGGCATGTAGTTGAACTCTGAGAGGCCCATTGGTGTTGCAAATGTCAGTCTTCTCTTTGTCTGCCTCTGCCACAGGAACCTTCCCATACCCACTAGTGAGATCTAAGGTAGAGAAATAGTTAGCAGTTCTCAGTGCAGCCAGTGATTCCTCTATCCTAGGTAACGGATAGGCGTCTTTGTGGGTAATGCTGTTAAGTTTCCTGTACACACATCCTCATTGTATCATCTTTCTTTCTAACAAGGACTAGTGGAGCTGCCCAGGGGCTACAACTGTCTCTGATCACCCCAGCCTCCTTCATATCGCGTAGCATACCTTTGGCATATTGGTAGTACAGGCCAATATCTTTCTTTAATGAGCGGATGATTTCCTGTGGGGATATGATGTTGGACCCCTTTTGCCTGCCCAAAATCTAAAGGGTGTTTGCTGAATACCCGCTCAAACTCTTGAACTACTCAGTAAACCCCATTCTTTTGGTGTGAAGGGGTGGAGTCAGTGCCTACGTGCAGCTGCTGACACCAATCCTCCAGCTGTTTTGCAGAGCCATTGTCCTCTGCCTGTTCGGACGAGACCAGGGGTTCTGCTGTCTGAATGGCATTGTTACTGACAGTGAACAGCTTAGCAACGGTGGCATACCGAGGTAGTTTGGCCTCCTCCTCCCCACAATTTAAGATGCGTACAGGTACCCTCCCCTTGCGAACATCAACTACCCCTCTGGCTGTCAGGAAAGTGGGCCTACTATCAGAGTACACTGGTTCTACCAGTGCTTGGTAATCCCTTCCTCTGAGGCCTATGGCTGCCCGACACCAAATTAACATTTCACTTTTTGGGGGTATTGCAATGGGGAATGCATCACTCACTTTGACACTGCCGACTTCTCCGCCAGTTAGCTCTACCTGCTGTCTTTGCATCAGGGCCTTGATCTCCTTTTGCAGGACCCGTTGCTCACTGGAACCAGCAGTTTTGGCTACCTGTTGCAACAAAACAATAACCTCGACAAGACAATTTTCTATCACATTAGTACCTAAGGTCATCATTGGATTACATTCTCATCGATCAATGTCTACAATTATCATACCTTGGGCTTTTAATTCTACTCGCCCCAACTTAATGGTTACTTCTTTATACCCCTTCTGTGGCAAGGGCTGACCATTGCTGGCGACTACTGTCAGCTCATCAGCTGGGCCGCAAGTAAAATCAGAGTCAGCCCAGTACCATTTGTAAAGGATATACGGCATAGTTGTCACGTGAGAGCCAGTGTCCAGCAAAGCGTTCATTGGGATGCCATTAATCACCACTGGGAGGACCAGTCGTCCTCCGACGTATTTGGCTCTCCAGTTCTGTGGGCCTGGTCGTCTTACTCCTGGGGGTTGGCCCTCTGCCCCAGGGGTCGCTCGTTTAAATAACAGAATCTTGCGAGGTGCCCTGCTTTTCCGCAGCGGCGGCAAATGGGACGTCCGTCCTTGTCGTAGCAATCGTTTTCTCTCCCTCTGATTGGTGGGATCCTCTTCTTTCATCACCATGGGACATCATCTGGACTGGAGGCCAACTCTATTTTCTCCTTTTGGGGCACTTGCAAGGACTCCACGGTTTTGGTTAGCGCAGCCACGTTTTTGGTCAGCTCCTGAACCTGCAGACGCAGCTCTGCAGACGGGTCATCATCCAAGGTCTGTGCGTCAGCCTCAGTGAGAGCCTGAGGGAAGGATGCCGCCTCCTGGTGGTATGTAAAGGCTGGGCGCCTAGGGGGCGCTGGACGGCTGACATTTGGTTCGTGTAATGCCCGGATAGCCCTGTCTTTAAAGTCTGCAAAGCTCAGGTCAGGATTTTGTTGAGCCATGATGCGCAGCTGTGACCTGTGGGTGCTGGACAGGAGTCCCTCAACAAACTGCTCGTTCAACAATCTGTCTCCATCCTGCACGCTGTCTGGGTCAATCTGCTTTATGGCCCGCAGTGCCTCCTGAAGATTAAGAGCATAGTCCCGTATACTGTCCTGCACCCTTTGTTTGCACCCAAAGAACCTCATTTTTATTTCTGCTGCAGTACGGGTGTCAAAGGTGCTCCTCAGTTTAGCCAGAAGTTGTTTGACTGTCTCTTTATCAGCTTGCTGCCAGGACTTTACTTTTCTTTGCTCTGCACCAGTTAACTGTCCAATGAGAATGTTCACTTTTTGGTTTTCAGACAGGGGGTATACATCAAATAAACTGCACAGTCTCTCCCTGAAATCGCTCAGGGTATACGGCTCCCCTGAGTATTGAGGTAGCCAGGCAGCTCCCGGTATATATGGCATTGAGAGCTGCAGTCACCAGATCTTGCTGCGCTCTAGGGACTGTGGCTGCGCTGGCCGCTGGGGTCTGTGGTGCTAGTGGAGCTGCGGCTGCACCTGACTCTGCACCTGGCAGCGCTATGGGGGCTGCGGCTGCGTCCGCCGCTATATCCTCTCCTGAATGAGACATTCTCTCCCCCCACCTAGTTAATCTTAGCCAGGCTCTGCGTTTCCACTGGCTTACCAGGCTCCGTCAGCTGGATGAGCGGTGCGTGCCGTGATCCCAGGCCTCAGCTCCATGTGCTCTGCAAGCTGCCAGTTTTCGTGCGCAGCACCTCACTTTTCGTGCGCTATCACTCTTGCTCGACCCACGACGGCACGCCTCTCTTCTCTCTGCGCACATTGCGGCGTTGTAATGGCGGCAACTGCACAAACTTTCAGCAAAGTCTCTGGCACAATTAAACAGTTCAATATAGGCACACAGGACCCGGTGATACCGGGCTTCGATATTCTGTTTGTGCTGCCAAAATGGATCGCCCGCCAGGAAGGGATACTCGGTACCGGGCCGGTGTATTGAGGGATGTGTCACAGCGGCAATGACCCAGTCCGTGGCCCTCCGGATTCTGCTGCTGGGATTTTACTACACCCTCTCAGCCTCGGACTCCAGGGGTCCCGTCTCCGGCGCTTAGACCTGGGGATGAGCCCTGCTATGGCTTCAGTCCCCCAGCTTGTCTCTTCATGTCTTCCCTCTCTCGTTCCCTCAGCTAGACTGCCTAACTCATCCCCCAGCCAGAATATTCCAGGGAAGCTCCCCTCAAATCAGGTGTTTGAGCTCCCCCTTCTGGTCTGGAGTAAGAAAAGGTGTTGCATGCTGTGTTACCTGCAAAGGGATCCTTTTGTGCTTTCAGGCATGACATCACCCTCCCCTGGAGGAAGGCAAGGTCACTGTGGCAACCAAACTCCTGGGGTGCCACATATACGGAGATTTAAATTTTCCCCTACGCTGTATACAGCTATACGCTTTGAGACAGTACTGTTTTTCTGCTTTTTGAATTACGGTCAAATCCATACTGAGTGAGCGTCTGTGTGTGACTCCGGAAATATATACGGAGATTTAAATTTTCCTCTACGCTGTATACAGCTGTACGCTTCTGAGACAGTACCGTTTTTCTGCCTTTTGTACTACGGTCAAATCCATACTGAGAGAGCGTATGTGTGTGACTCAAGAAATATATACGGGGATTTAAATTTTCCCCTACGCTGTATACAGCTGTAAGCTTCTGATACAGTACCGTTTTTCTGCTTTTTGTATTCTGGTCTAATCCATACTGAGTGAGCGTCTGTGTGTGACTCCGGAAATATATACAGAGATTTACAATTACCCCTACACTGTATACAACTGGTATCTTCTGATACATTACCCTTTTTCTGCTTTTTATGTTCTGGTCTAATCCATACTGAGCCTGTGAGCATCTGTGTGTTACTCCTGAAGTATATACGGAGATTTACAATTACCCCTACACTGTATACACCTGGTATCTTCTGATACAATACCCTTTTTCTGATTTTTATATTCTGGTCTAATCCATACTGAGCCTGTGAGCGTCTGTGTGTTACTCCTGAAATATATACGGAGATTTACAATTACCCCTACACTGTATAAACGTGGTATCTTCTGATACAGTACCCTTTTTCTGCTTTTTATTTTCTGGTGTAAACCATACTGAGCCTATGAGCGTCTGTGTCTGACTCCAGAAATATATACAGAGATTTACAATTTTCCCCTTCACCGTATAGAGCTGTACGCTTCTGATACAGTACCATATATCTGCTGGTATTTTTGGTACATTTTCCCAAACATGAGGAAGTATGGTGGAAAAGGCCACGGACGTGTGCGGAGGGGGCCAGCTGGTACGGATGGTGGTGGTGTTGCATCTGCTGGTAGTGCCAAAAGCACAATAGCACCTAAGGCAGAAGGTGTTGAGCCTGCGTCATCGTCTGGCTCCAGAAGGCCTGGAAGGTTCCCTTTTCTGGGAGTTGGTAAACCGCTTTAAAAGCCAGAGCATCAGGAACACGTTTTGGCTTACATTGCCGAACAGCCTCCAGCTCCATCGCCTCCTCTTCTGAAGTTTCAAAAGCTGCAAGCACTGAGTCGTCAGTGCAGGCTCCTGGTCAGCAACGACACCTTTCCTCGTGTCCTTCACCCCCAACAAAAGTGAAGGATGCGGCTGGCCACACTTCAGATTACTCCTTGGAGCTTTCACATACCATGCCTGGGTTATCAAGTGAAATCCTGAATTCCCCAGTCCAAGATGAATGTGACATGGAGTGCACTGATGCACAGCCACTGCTATATGATTCTGCTGGTACATTCACCCAGAGCACTGCATTGCACTCGCAGTCTACTGAGCCAGATTCTGACCCTGATGAAACTCAGGTGCCCCTTCCCGCATACTCTACCACCTTACACGGTGACACAGAGGAAGGTGCAGATGAAATTGAAGAGGAGGTGATGAATGACGCAGTTGTTGACCTGGATTGGCATCCATTGGGGAAAATGGTGCCGCTGGAAGAGGAGGAGGATCTGCAGCAGGCATACGTGATAAGAAGTACGTATGCACAGCTGTAGGATACAGGTGCTAGAGTAGGGGTCCAAGCCCAATATGTAGTACAAATAAACTCTGCACTCAACTTGATTAGAGATGCAAACAAAAGAAGTTTAATGAATCCATATAAAGTAGTATGCAGGTAGGAACGTTTTCGGTCTCACGACCTTCGTCAGCTACCCTGTGTAGCTACTTGTAGATAAGTGGGGACACTTCTAGGATCAAATGCCATAAATATATTGTATTTATTAACAAATACAGCATATAGGTATGAATGGACAGCCTGAAGTTGTGACCTTCACAAGAGCCGTGTTCTGTGTAGCGCTGCAGCAGGGACGCGGCATCCACCGCTAGTCTCGTGCTCTAGCGGTGGATGCCGCGTCCCTGCTGCGTCCCCTGTAGCTGACGAAGGTCGTGAGACCGAAAACGTTCCTACCTGTATACTACTTTATATGGATTCATTAAACTTCTTTTGTTTGCATCTCTAATCAAGTTGAGTGCAGAGTTTATTTATACCGCAGCAGGCATAGACATCACAGCTGCGGTTATCTAGCAGGCCCGTGTTAAAAAAAACAAAAAGAGCTGCAGAACAGCAGTGGTCAAAGTTGAAAGACCTCTGTAACATCCTTCACTGTTTTGAGGAATGCACACAGCTGGTAAGCGCAGATGACGCCATCATAAGCATGAGCATCCCACTTACGCGTCTGCTCGTGGAAACTTTGACGCACATTTAGGATCAGGCGTCTGCAGCGGAGGAGGAAGAGGAGGAGAAGGAGGGAAACCTTGATGACAGTCAGCCATTGTCTGCTCAGGGAACTGTTCTGGACGATGTGGAGGAAGAAGAGGAGGAGGATGAGGGGGATGATTATTTTGGGGAGGAGGATGCTTCTCAAGGGGCAAGAGAAAATTTTGCTTGCCAAGGTCAGGTACAGGGTTTGTGCGTGACTGGAGGGATGTGGATTTGGCAGAAAGTGCTCCTCCACCCATCACTGGCAGTGCATCATTGATACCTGGAACATTGGCCCACATGTGTGATTATGTCTTGCGGATCCTAAAATGGGACCCCCCGCATTGTCAAAATTATGAAGGATGACGACTACTGGTTGGCCAGCATCCTCGATCCACGCTATAAAGGCAAATTACAGAACATCATGCCACAAGAGAACCTAGAGCTAATATTGGCGAGCAAACAAGCAACTCTGGTAAACCGTTTGTTAGAGGCATTCCCAGCACACAGCAGCGGTGCGGGTTCTACAACAAGCCGTACTGGGCAACATGGAAGAGGTGTTCGTGGTGCACACAGCCGAAGTGGCGTTGGAGACAGGGTTTCATGACCATGTTGTGGACTGATTTCTCAAGTACCGCTCACACGACTGGTAATACTGAATCGATTGCAACAGACAGGAGACAGCAGTTGTCAACTATGGTTCAAAATTACCTCTCCTCCCCTATCGATGTTCTCCCTCACAGTTCATTCCCCTTTGACTACTGGGCCTGTAAACTGGACACCTGGCCTGAATTGGCACAATATGCCTTACAGGAGCTCGCTTGCCCTGCTGGTAGTGTGCTATCAGAAAGAGTCTTCAGTGCTGCTGGATCAATCCTGACAGAAAGAAGGACCCGGCTGTCGACCCAAAATGTTGGTGATCTCACCTATATTAAAATGAACCATGCCTGGGTTTCAAAGGATTTTGTACCACCTTCCCCTGATGACACATAGGTTGCCAGCAAAATGACTCGCTTTGTCCTTCTCTTCCTCCGACTTCTCCAATTCCTCCATTTGCAGCTGCTGAACGTCCAGCCTACACCTCAACATATGCCAGTTTTTTCACCTCCCTAACTGGGCTGTATCCCCCCCCAGGGCCGGCGTCAGCACCTGGCACACCCTGGCAAGTGCCGGGGCCCTAAGCAGGTGGGGGCCCACTCGCCTTCAGAGACACCGGCGTACTATGAGGAGTATTATTTCACCTTACATAAGCTTGCTCAGATCCAAGTGTGACACTAAAGATGGCTGCCATTTCCTGTTTCAAAACACCATGTGCTTGTGTCCAAGATGATGCCCACCCTGATGACCTCATAGACCCCCCATGATGTTGCCCACTCTGATGATCTCATGGACCCGCCCAGCCTGATGACCTCATAGATCCACTTACAATGACGCCAATTGCCCAACCCACTAACCAATGGAATACATCCGATCACTCTCATTGTACAGCTGAGCCAGCCCCCTTACAGGGCACATATGTAACTATGTTTGAGTCAATAAAGCTCTCTCTCTCGCCCTCTTGGAGCTGTGCCATAGATTGATCAAAGAGAGGTTGCATCTGACTGTGTGTCTGGTGTGATTTCTTTAGTGCGCACTGATCAATATCCATTAGACTAGGAGCAGGCAACTAGTGAACATTTCTTATTGTTCAACCTAACACCATCCTTTAAATAATCCTATAGGGTACTCTCTTATTATGCATGTCAACATACTTTATTACAGATAATGTCTTCCCTTATTATAATATATAGGTGCTGAATGCTCTGTTTTTGGTTTATGTTTGCATGTTTTGAGGGTCTTGAGTATGTTATCCATTCATTTTGGGGCATGATTTAATATACATACTTTTTGCAAGTGAAATTCCATAGGGCACTGCACAAGGGAAACATCTTCCTTTACTCTTTAGAGTGTTCCATATGTCCCTCTCCAAGTTGCAAAGTGGTGACATCTAGATTTTTCACACTTTGGACAACAGCTCTGCTTAGTTATGTGGTGATACATTGTCTAATGCTATTCTGCATATGCACAAGAAGTGGGCACCACACAATGCTAAACACAGATTTATACAGCGCCGGGTGCAACTGATGCGCGAAAACAGAAAAAACCAAGAGGAGAAAAGAGCGCAAATAATAGTGCACACTCAGCCCAAATCACAAATAGAAAGGCTTTATTTATACAAAAATGCCAGAAAGACAGTTATACATTAAAAACAATTAAAACCATGCAAAAAAAACATGCAAGATAAGTAATGAGCAAACATGTGACAAAAAATAATCCTATTGATAATATATAATCATACAATATCATTCATCAATATAGTAAAATCCCAAAAGGGTAGAGATTGAGAATCATTAAATGAATAGACCCACAAGTTGAATCATGCATCCCATATCCAATCAATTAGAATGCTGTCAATAGGTGGCTATGTGGAGCCCAGCTGCGACTGAATCCATATCTCCCAGAAGGGTGCGCTGAAAGAATATTCCACTAGAGGTCATTATACACATTCACACATGTTCATTTATCCCAAAGACCACCAGAGGGAGCTGTTTTAGACATATAAAAGAGAGGGAACACAGGAAACACCAAGTCAGTCAGTCAGCCAGTCATCTCAGAGAACTTAGTCAGTCTGCAGTAAGGTGAAGTGCAGAGCTGAGATTAGAGAGGCTTCAGAGCTATTCAGTTCAGAGATTGGAGTCTAGTAAAGAGTGGAACAGAAACCACTCCAGCCTAGTCAGAGCTGAATCTAGGAGTGTAGCTCAGTGAGAAAGCGTGCCGACGCTTAAAGAGCGGCGAAGAGGCAGCCCACCAACTGCCAGTGTGTGATCGTGTGAGGGCCCGGGTAGGCCGAAGGCGAGTGGAAAGAGCAGTAACAGGGGTAGAAAAGCCTTTACAGCTTACCTCAGCAAGTATTGACCGGACACCGGGGTCCGAGCCTATAGGGATCTCCACGACCCATTAGGAGAACACCAGAGTTCCTGGAGGACTACAAGTCCCAGGAGTACCACAGAGCTGTTACGTAACCGGACCAGGAGGACGGAGTCCAGCAGTGCACTGCAAATAGAGACTGTGTACTTCAAGAAGAGGTCCAACCACAAGGTCAGCCAGGTGCAAGACGGATACCAAGTTAGGCCTAGCTACAAGCAGGTCAGGACTTTATCACATAAAGGCAAGGAACAGGAGGCCACACACCTACTCAGTGGAGGAATCTGGATGTGCACTCTTCACCCTTCAGTGCTCCGGGGAGTGCCTGCAACATCTTCAGTAAAGGTACCAAAGTGACTTATGTGTGTGTCTCCCTTATTACCCCTGACTGCCGGGTCCCCGTCTGTCCTGCATCCCTACACATCTATCTGCCCTGGAGGACTCAGCCTTACTTGTGGGAGGCTTAACATCTAGCTGCACAATATTAACCCTTCAGTGGATCTGCATAGCAGCGCTGGTCATCCTGACCAGGTACCACAAGTGGCGTCACGAATTCCCCATTTCAATATTCATGTCACCTGTAAATATCCCACATTAAAAGGTGAGCCCCAGAGCCACGGACTGAGCTGTGTTGCCGTGACATCCCCCATTGTAGTCTATAGGCTCAGATCCGAGTTCCCATTGCTCTGGAGGGCGACTCATCTTCTTTTCTGGCGTCACGAACAGGATGTCGTGCCCTGCAGCAACGGAGTAACTTGTGCCCGTTGCCACCAGGTACTGTGTGCCTCACTAAAAGACTGTCGCATATAGTGGTGAAGGTTTCCCGCCATTTGCCCGCCATTGCCCGCCATTTACAGCGCCACGGCGCGAAAAAAACTAGTGGGCGTACCTGCAAAAGCGTGCTGAGTCCCGGACACGCCCCCAACGCTGAGCGGCGGCAGGTCCTGTGGAGAGCTTCAGTGAACGCTCTGACGTCAGAGCGCCGGCGACGCAGGTCCTTCTACATCGCTGTGCCCTGCAGAGCTGCAGCCTTCAGAGAAGATAGGCCACGCTTAACTAGGGTGGCGCAGACATGTCGCAGCCGCAAGCTGATAGCGCGGCCGAGGGCGACCACTCCAATGACCTACCCACCGCGCTGCCGCACAGGCTGGAAATGCTGGCCCCTCACCTGGTCCGTGGCCCCGATAGTACCGCTAACGCTGCCATACATGCCTGGAGCGAAGTGGCTCCCTCAGTACAGCGGCAAGCCAGACACCCTGTCAGGGTTCAAGTGAAAAATATGCAGCATAATGGACATGTACCCTATGACAGAAAAGCAGAGAGCTGCAGTGGTAGTGGGACAATTGACTGGTGCTGCAGAGAGAAGTAGAGACTTGGACAGCTGCAGACCAGGAGTCAGTGCTTGCAATTTTCTTAAAGCTACAGACTATCTTTGAGGACTGCAACTGAAACAGATCTTCGGATGAGGTTTTACCAATGCTCCCAAAAACCAGATGATAGCATTAGGGACTATGCCTGTCGAATACAAGGAGTCCTGCGAGCTCTCAAACAAGTTAACCCCATGAGTGTCTCCAATGAAAATAAAATGTTAAAGGAACAATTTGTACGGGGACTGAGGTCTCAAGCTGAAAGCAGGACTGTGCACTGGTGGTCCTTGGATCATCCTGATGCTACCTTTGATGCCCTTAAGGATATGGCTATAAAAGGACTGCGACCCCTGGAAACACCCGAGATGGCAACCCAGTGTCACCCGAGTGAAGCCACCCTAAAGCCAGCAGCATCCACCTTTTCCCCGCTGGTTGTGGAAGCCAAAACGCAGGTGGCGCCCCCTACTGAGCTGGACTGTCTGCGCTCAGAAGTGCGCCAGCTGACCAAAAACCTGGCCACTGTAATGAGTGCCCTGCAACTGCCGACGGAGGAAGAAGGAAAGATCCTGCTAGCTGACTGCCCAGAGGATGTCCCTTGGATGCGCCGGAGGAGAAGGAGGACGTTGCCCCACCGGAGGAGGACAACGCCACCTCCAGGAAGGACCCGCAACCAGCATCATCCTCGCCGAGAGATCATCTGCTACCGCTGCCACAGAGAAGGTCACCCAGCACGTCGGTGTCCTTTAAACGAGCAAATCCTGGGTCCGAGGGCCAACACCCAGGAATAGACTCCTCAGGCCCCTCAGACTGGAACCGCAGGTTTGTGGGAGGAAGACCATACCTGTCCATCATATTGGACGGGATCGCAATCCCTGCCCTGCTGGACACTGGATCTCAGGTAACCGTCATACCTGATGTTCTTTACAATAGATACTGGTCCAGAGACGGTCTCCAACCCCCAAACCCTGACTTTGCCGTATACGCCTCTAACGGCCTCCCTCTTGACTTACTGGGGGCTAAAAACGTAGACGTAAAAGTGGGGAGAGTGGAGCTAAAAGATCAGGGACTTCTTGTAGTGAAGACTGTTAATGAGGAAAATGGGTTGAATGTGGTTTTAGGCACTAACATTATTAGTAACTGTTTGGAGGAGGTTGTGTTTTTACTCCAACAGCTCGCCGATGTTGCCAGACCAAGGCAAAAGGGAGTGATCCGGAAGGAGATCCGGAATGATGTGCCAGCAGCAAGTGAAACTGACCGGTGGTGAGATTGGTAATGTACGGGTAACAGACCCAAACCCATTGTGATACCCCCAATGAGTGAAATGCTTATTTGGTGTAGAGCAGCAATAGGTCTGAGAGGACAGAACTACCAAGCAGTAGTAGAGCCCCATTGTTCAGAGCACAGACCTACACTCTTGACTGCCAGAGGGGTAGTGGAGGTACATAATGGGAGGGTGCCAGTGCGTCTTCTCAACTGGGGAGAGGATGAAGTCAAATTACCACATTATGCCACTGTTGCTAAGTTACATGTTGTGGATAATAACTCATTCACACGACGGAGCCCTTAACCTCCCCACAACCAGTGGAGGATAATGGTCCGACCACCCAGGTGGAGGATTGGTGTCAACAGCTCCATGTCGGGACAGACACCACTCCAGCCCACCAGAAACAAGGAGTATATCGAGTAGTTCAGGAGTATGCACAGGTATTCAGCAAACACCCACTCGACTTTGGGAAAATTAAAGGGGTTCAACATCACATCCCCACAGGCAATCATCCTCCCATCAAAGAACGGTACAGGCCTATACCTCCAGCACACTACCAGAAAGCCAAGGAGATGTTGCGTGACATGAAGGAAGCAGGGGTGATAAGGGATAGTTGTAGTCCCTGGGCAGCACCTCTAGTCCTAGTCAGGAAAAAGGATGGAAGCATGAGAATGTGTGTAGATTACAGACAAGTATATCGCATTACACATAAGGATGCATACCCTTTACCACACATTGAGGAATCCTTAGCTGCATTAAAGACCGCTAATTACTTTTCTACCCTTGACCTCACTAGTGGGTACTGGCAAGTAGCTGTGGCTGAGGAGGATCGGGAGAAGACGGCTTTCACCACCCCGATGGGACTCTGTGAGTTCGACAGGATGCTGTTTGGACTCTGCAGTGCTCCTGGAACGTTCCAGAGAGTGATGGAGAGCTGCCTGGGACATCTCATCTTTGAAACTGTGTTGCTGTACCTGAAACGTAATTGTGTACTCCAAGACGTATGAAGATCACTTGAAGCACCTGGCGGAGGTATTCGATCACTGTCCAAGTATGGGATGAAACTGAAGCCTTCAAAGTGCCATCTGCTCAAACAAAAGGTACAGTATCTGGGACATATTGTCAGCTCAGAAGGAGTAGCGCCAGACCCGAGAAGGTCACCCCATCCAGAAATGGCCGGAGCCAAAAATCTCAAGGAGGTGCGACAGTTCCTGGGACTGACAGGATACTACCGGAGGTTTGTGAAGGATTACACCAAGAAAGCAGCGCCTCTGCAAGACCTCCTGGTGGGACAGTCCCTCAAGAGCAGAAATTCTCCATTCCACTGGGTAAAGAACAGGCTGAGGCATTCAAGGAAATGAAGGAGATCCTGACAGGTGATGAGATCCTAGCCTATCCTGACTACAGCCAGCCGTTCCTGCTGTATACTGATGCCAGCAATGAAGGATTGGGAGCTGTCCTCAGTCAGAAGCAAAATGGCCTGGAGAAAGTCATCGCCTATGCAAGCAGGAAGCTCCGCCCGACCGAGAGGAACCCAGAGAACTATAGCAGCTTCAAGTTGGAGTTCCTGGCACTGGTCTGGGCCATCACGGAGAGGTTTAAGCACTACCTAGCCTCCAGCAAGTTCACTGCCTACACCGATAATAACCCCTTGACGCATCTTGAAACAGCTAAGCTGGGAGCCATGGAACAACGATGGATGGCTCGGCTGTCAAACTACCAATTCACAATCAAGTACCGACGGCCGCAAGAATGCCAACGCTGATGCCCTATCCAGGATGCCTCATGAATCGGACACAGAAGAAGAAGTGGATGATCTGGAAGAGATTGAACTACCTGCCTTTCACAGGAATGGGATGATCCACGAGCAACAAGCCTGCAGAGGCCGCGTGGTAAGACGTTAAATCCTTTACCTCACCACAGCTGGAAGGAGACTCAGGACAGCGATCCAGTTGTCAGCCGAATCAAGGAGCTGATAACTCAGGAAGGTTCCTCCTTGGAGAAGGATGCGCTCCTACAAGCAAAGCAGCTGTGGAATGAAAGAAGCCGCTGTTTATCTACGTGAGAAGCTGTGCCGGAGGTACTCAACCAAGGACCACTGAGATGGTATGGCAGATAGTAGTCCCCAGAGCAGACATCCAGATGGTGTTGGAAGCCTACCAGATCAAGCGGGACACTTTGGCTGGAAGAAGCTGGAGACCCTGTTGAAGTGTCGTTTCTACTGGGTGGGAATGCGCAGCTCCATTGAGAGGTGGTGCCAGAACTGTGGACCCTGTGGCCTCAGAAGAAAAGACTACAGCAGTCAGAAGGCACCCCTGCAACCCATCAAGACGACTCGTCCCTTGGAGATTGTGGCCCTGGACCATCAGTTGTCACCCGCAGTCAGGATACTCCTATGCCCTGACTATGGTGGATCACTACTCCAGGTTCCTGGTGGTCCCCCTGTCAAAGATCTGACGGCAGAGACAGCAGCAAAGACTTCCAAGCGTATTTCTGCAGACCACACGGATATCCTGAGCAGGTGCTAACTGACCAAGGCCCAGCCTTCGAGGCCGAATTGTTCAAAGAGTTCTGTCACTTGTACGGGTGTAAGAAGATAAGAACCACACCGTACCACCCCCAAACCAATGGTCTCTGTGAGAAGATGAATCACATCGTCATTGACCTGCTGAAGACTGTACCACTCGAGGAGAGAAATCGGTGGCCAGACTTACTACCTGACCTGGTAGATCTGTACAATCACATACCTGTGAGTTCCACCAATTGCACCCCAGCTTACCTCATGCGGGCCAGACCAGGAAAGCTGCCCATGGATCTGGAGCTTGGTGTTGTAGAACCAGAAGCAGATGTGACTACTGAAGACTGGGACACAAACAGACAGGAACAGTACAGAAAAGTACAGGCCTGCGTTGAAGATAGTCTCAATCGAGTAAGGAACAAACAAGAAGATCACTATAATAAAAGTGCGCCAGCTGAACCTTTCCACCTGGTGAAGTCGTGCTGAAAAGAAAGAGGAGGATACACAAACTCGACGATCAATGGGAAAGAGAGCCCTATGTTGTACAGAATTCAAGGGTTTGACAACAAGAAAACGTGTATAATTAGCAAAGATGGAGGAAGAACAACTACCACTGTATCCAGAGATCACCTAAAGTTGTGTCCAGATCCGTTAAAGCTTCAGGAAGAAGAACCTGTTGTCAATCAGGAAGAGCGTGATGAATCAGTCATACATACAGACTTAGGAGATTTCCCCGCGGATTGGCTCGCATTGGAGAAGCCGTAATCATTCCCGTGCTTCAATTCTATCAACCACAAAGAGAACCTCTACATCCAGTTGCACCGGTTGTTGCAGTAGAGTCAGTTCCAGAAGAACCTGCTCCAGCAGAACCCCAAGAAGCAGCACCCCAAGAAGCGGAATCCCAAGAAGCTGAATCTCAGGAAGAAGGATCCCCTGCAGAAGTCGAGCCAGTTCACCCAGCTCACAGTGTACTTGCCAGTCCTGTAGAGAGGTTAAGGCAATTCTATAATCCACCTGCACGCAGAACAAACAGGGAAACTGCTACCTCACAGCTCACTGCACCATGCAGATCAGAACGTAGCACAAAAGGGCACATCCCTGCTAGGTTTAGAGATTAGTTCAACCCTTGGCAAATGTAAATAATTATCTAGAACCACTGTATATAAATGTATATATTGTTGTTATAATATGCCTTAATATACCGGTATTTCTTAATCTATTTTTCCTTTATAAAATTGAAACAAGTGGAATGGACATTATTTTTACTTGTTTCCTCTACCCCTTTTGAGCATCCTTTTCCAAAAGAGACTGGGACTTTTATGGTTGCTCAATTGCTAATTTCCTCATTGTTGTGCTAATGTATATAGTTGTTCATTTACCGTTATGCAACAGTTCAAGAGTGCCTTACCTCCTGTAAAGGAAGAGTTAGTTATACAATGTTTTTTATTGTTCTCTGTTTTTGTATTTCAGCCCCGGAGTGCTGAGTTCTACTAGGGGGGAATGTGGAGCCCAGCTGCGACTGAATCCATATCTCCCAGAAGGGTGCACTGAAAGAATATACCACTAGAGGTCATTATACACATTCACACACGTTCATTTATCCCAAAGACCACCAGAGGGAGCTGTTTTAGACATATAAAAGAGAGGGAACACAGGAAACACCAAGTCAGTCAGCCAGTCATCTCAGAGAACTTAGTCAGTCTGCAGTAAGGTGAAGTGCAGAGCTGAGATTAGAGAGGCTGCAGAGCTATTCAGTTCAGAGAGTGGAGTCTAGTAAACAGTGGAACAGAAACCACTCCAGCCTAGTCAGAGCTGAATCTAGGAGTGTAGCTCAGTGAGAAAGCGTGCCGACGCTTAAAGAGCGGCGAAGAGGCAGCCCACCAACTGCCAGTGTGTGATCGTGTGAGGGCCCGGGTAGGCCGAAGGTGAGTGGAAAGAGCAGTAACAGGGGTAGAAAAGCCTTTACAGCTTACCTCAGCAAGTATTGACCGGACACCGGGGTCCGAGCCTATAGGGATCTCCACGACCCATTAGGAGAACACCGGAGTTCCTGGAGGACTACAAGTCCCAGGAGTACCACAGAGCTGATACGTAACTGGACCAGGAGGACGGAGTCCAGCAGTGCACTGCAAATAGAGACTGTGTACTTCAAGAAGAGGTCCAACCACAAGGTCAGCCAGGTACAAGACGGAGACCAAGTTAGGCCTATCTACAAGCAGGTCAGGACTTTATCACATAAAGGCAAAGAACAGGAGGCCACACACCTACTCAGTGGAGGAATCTGGATGTGCACTCTTCACCCTACAGTGCTCCGGGGAGTGCCTGCAACATCTTCAGTAAAGGTACCAAAGTGACTTATGTGTGTGTCTCCCTTATTACCCCTGACTGCCGGGTCCCCGTCTGTCCTGCATCCCTACACATCTATCTGCCCTGGAGGACTCAGCCTTACTTGTGGGAGGCTTAACATCTAGCTGCACAATATTAACCTTTCAGTGGATCTGCATAGCAGCGCTGCTCATCCTGACCAGGTACCACAAGTGGCGTCACGAATTCCCCATTTCAATATTCATGTCACCTGTAAATATCCCACATTAAAAGGTGAGCCTTAGAGCCACGGACTGAGCTGTGTTGCCGTGACATCCCCCATTGTAGTCTATAGGCTCAGATCCGAGTTCCCATTGCTCTGAAGGGCGACTCAGCTACACCATAGAAGATCATGTAAATTAACACATACATGTAATGTAACATACAGTATATATAACTGTCTTTCTGGCATTTGGGTATAATTAAAGCCTTTCTATTTGTGATTTGGGCTGAGTGTGCACTATTATTTGCCCTCTTTTCTCTTCTTGGTTTTGTCCAATGCTATACTGCTGCACAGGGCCGTACAAAAGAATCATGGGGCCCCATAGCAACAGGGCTGCTCCCCCACAAAAAAAAAGAAATAAAATAATATTCAGTGGAGTCACCGCATATCTCCCAACTTTGCAGACCATACAAAGTAATTTTCTTCCTATTGAAGTCCTTTAGTGTTCCCACACATTAAAATGCCTACTTCATTCCAATCATATCATGTACATAATGTGTTTTCCTATTTCCTATGGCAGTAATGCAGTTCCAATGTTCTATAGTTATCATTCTTGCAATTCAGAGTGCAACTTAATATTTTTCTTTAGTTATATTTATCTTTAGTTGGCATCTGTTCACACTAGTTTGGATGTGCTGATGATTTTCTTCTATTAATTGCCCTTCAAACTGTGTTATGGCCCCCACACAGCCATGAAAACTGCATAATGGCCCCATATAACCCTACAAACTGTTTTAGGGCCTCAAACAAGCTTTAAAACTGTATAATGACCCCAATATAGTGCTGAAAACTGTTTAGGGCTTCTACTAGCCCTGAAAACTGCATAATGGCCCCCACATAGACCTTCAAATAGCATAATGGCCCCAACATAGCCCTGGAAACTCTTTTAGGGCCCTACAATAATCCCCTAACAGTATAATTGTAAGGGGGTGACTTGGTACGTCATGTGCCGCCCCTCCTTTGGTTGCTGTGCACATGTAATACATGCGGCACCTTGGTAGTTATTCGTGTTGATGTGATGCAATGTTTATATACTGTAATGTTAATGTAATATGTGGTTTCCTACTGTTATTCAATGTGTGTTATACATAGTGATGTATTTGATAAGTCAAAGATTAGGGATAAGATAGGATAGAGGTTATTAGAGTATATTAGTGGGTTAGATTAAGGGGGGCACATTAGAGTAAGGTAATAGCATAGAATAGGTTAGTGAGATGCAGGCAGCACAGGGGTTAAGCAGTTGGGAAGGGCTTTAGAGCAGAGCAGCAAGCAGCAGGGAAATATAGGAGAGACACTTCCTGATTAAGTTCAGTTGCAGCCTGGAGCATCCTGCACTGAGGGCAAGGAGCATATTGCTTATGGAACAGCCTCAGGATGAGAAGAGAAAGCTGTTATGGAGGAGAGGGGCCTCAGGCCTTAGGACACTGTGGACGGGCATCAGTTTAACCCCTTCCCGACCCATGACGCCTACGTTGGCGTCATGAAAACCAGTGCCATCCCGACCCATGACGCCAACGTAGGCGTCATTCTATAAATCATGTTCCTGCGGGTCGGGTGACAGGCACAAAACCCTTTGTGCATCACCACAGTGGGGGTGGCTTAACCCCCACGTGGCTACGATCGCTCTGATTGGCTGTTAAAAGTGAAACAGCCAATCAGACCGATTTGTAATATTTCACCAATGAAATTTGGTGAAATATTACAATCCAGCCATGGCCGATGCTGCAATAGCATCGGCCATGTCTGGACACCGAGTTACGACCCTCCCCACACCGAGTAACGGCGGTGATCGGCCGCCGCCACCGATTTCATGGCAGCAATCGGTCACCGCCGTTACTATCTGCTGCCCTGCGCTCCGGTCCTCTCCCCTCTGCTCCGGTCTGCTGCCCCCGCCTTTCCATCCCCCCACAGTGTCATCTCTCCTTCCCCGGTCTTCTGGCGCCCGTGGATCCGTCCCGGCGTCCGCTCAGGACTCTTCATGGGAGCCGCCATCTTGGAAAATGGCGGGCGCATGGGCAGTGTGCCGGCCGGCGCATGCGCAGTGCGCCTTCTAAAGTCCAAAAATTTATTTTGATCACTGTGATAAACTCTCATAGTGATCAAAATAAAAAAATGTAAATAAACGCCCCCTTTATCACCCCCATAGGTAGAGACAAAAAATAAAATATTATTTTTTTCTATTAGGGTTAGAATTACAGTTAGGGTTAGCCTTAGGGTTAGGGTTAGCCTTAGGGTTAGGGTTAGCATTAAGGTTAGGGTTAGCATTAGGATTATGCTGGATTTATATTGCATTATGGCAGTCCTTAGACGGACTGCGTTACACCGCGGTATAACGCGGTGTTACACAGTCCGTTAACGCTACCATTCACCCCCATTTGCGGGCACATCGCAACGCATGCCGTAAAGCAGCATGCGTTTGCAACGTGCTGTCATTCAGTGACGGAGCCTCAGACGCGGGCTGCAGTGTCTGGACTCCGTCACCGCTAGCGCAGAGGAATCATCTGCTGATTCCTCTGCGCTAGCGGATATAGCATAACGCGATCGCGTTATGCTATACCATTACCAACCCGTCAATGCTGTGTGTTGAACGGGCTGGTAAAACGTAATGTGAACCTAGCCTTAGGGTTAGGTTAGGGTTAGGACTAGGGTTAGCATTAGGGTTATAATTAGGGTTAGGCTGAATTCATATCGCGTTATGGCAGTCCGTTAGATGGACTGCGTTACACCACGGTATAACGCGGTGTAACGCAGTCCGTTAATGCTGCCATTCACCCCCATTTGCGGGCGCATCGCGACGCATGCTGTAAAGCGGCATGCGTTCGCGACGTGCCATCATTCAGTGATGGAGCCTCGGACGCGGCCTGCAGCATCTGGGCTCTGTCACCGCTAGCGCAGATGAATCATCTGCTGATTTCTCTGCGCTAGCGGGTATAGCATAACGCGATCGCATTATACTATACCGTTACCAGCCCGTCAGCGCTATGTGTTGAATGGGCTGGTAAAACGTAATGTGAACCTAGCCTTTAGCATTAGGGTTAGAATTAGGGTTAGAATTAGGGAAACGGTTAGAATTAGGGTTAGGGTTGGAATTTGGGTTAGGGTTGGATTTAGGGTTACGATTAGAATTAGGGTTGGAATTAGAGTTAGGGTTGGGGTTAGGCTTGTGGTTAGGGTAATGGTTAGGGTTGGGATTATGGCTAGGGGTGTGTTGGGGTTAGGGTTATGGTTAGGGTTTGGATTAGGGTTAGAGGTGTGTAGGGTTAGGGTTGTGGTTAGGGGAGTGTTGGGGTTAGGGTTGGAGTTAGAATTGAGGGGTTTCCACTATTTAGGCATATCAGGGGGTCTCCAAACAAGACATGGCGCCACCATTGATTCCTGCAAATTTTGCGGTCAAAAAGTCAAACAGTGCTCCCTTTATTCCGAGCCCCGTCGTGTGCCCAAACAGTGGATTTACCCCCACATATGGGGTATCAGCGTACTCAGGAAAAATTGCACAACAACTTTGGGGGGTCTAGTTTGTCCTGTTACCCTTGTGAAAATAAAAAATTGTAGGCTATAAAATCATTTTTTGAGGGAAAAAAATGATTTTTTATTTTCATGGCTCTGGGTTCTAAACTTCTGTGAAGCACTTGGGGGTTCAAAGTGCTTACTACACATCTAGATAAGTTCCTTGGGTGGTCTAGTTTCCAAAATGTGGTCACTTGGGGGGTTTCCACAGTTTAGGCACATCAGGGGCTCTGCAAACGTAACATGATGCCCGCAGACCATTCCATCATGTTGGCATTTCAAAACGTCACTACTTCCCTTCTGAGCCCCGACGTGTGCCCATACAGTAGTTTTCTCCAACATATGGGATATCAGCGTACTCCAGACAAATTGGACAACAACTTTTGGGGTCTTTTTCTGCTGTTACCCTTGGGAAAATAAAAAAATTGGTAACTAAAAGATCATGTTTGTGGAAAAAATATGATTTTTTTTATTTTCATGCCCGGGCTTTATAAACTTGTGTAGCCCTTGGGGATTCAAAGTGCTCACCACACATCTAGATAAGTTCCTTGTGGGGTCTAGTTTCCAAAATGGGGTCACTTGTGGGGAGTTTCTACTGTTTAGGCACATCAGGGGCTCTGCAAATGTAACATGACGCCCGCAGACCATTCCATCAAGTCGGCATTTCAAAACGTCACTACTTCCCTTCCGAGCCCTGACGTGTGCCCAAACAGTGGTTCCCCCCCACAAATGGGGTACCAGCGTACTCAGGACAAACTGGACCACAACCTTTGGGTTCCAATTTCTCCTGTAACCATTGCGAAAATAAAAATATGATTTTTTATTTTCACGGCTCTGCGTTATAAACTTCTGTGAAACACCTGGGGGTTCAAAGTGCTCACTACACATCTAAATAAGCTCCTTGGGGGGTCTAGTTTCCAAAATGGGGTCATTTCTGGGGGAGCTCCAAAGTTTAGGCACACAGGGGCTCTCCAAACACGACATGGTGTCCGCTAACGATTGGAGCTAATTTTCCATTAAAAAAGTCAAATGGCGCTCCTTAGCTTTTGAGCCCTGCCGTGCGCCCAAACAGTGGTTCCCCCCCACATATGGGGCACCAGCGTACTCAAGAAAAACTGGACAACAACTTTTGGGGTCCAATTTATCCTGTTACCCTTGGGAAAATAAAAAATAGCGGGCTAAAAAATGATTATTGAGGAACAAAAATGATTTTGTTATTTGCACTGCTCTGCGTTTATAAACTTCTGTGAAGCACTTGGGGGTTCAAAGTGCTCACTACACATCTAAATAAGCTCCTTGGGGGGGTCTAGTTTCCAAAGTGGGGTCACTTGTGGAGGGTTTCTACTGTTTAGGCACATCAGGAGCTCTGCAAACGCAACATGATGCCCGCAGAACATTCCATCAAGTCTGCATTCCAAAATGGCGCTCCTTCCCTTCTGAGCTCTCCCATGCACCAAAACAGTGGTTCCACCCCACATATGGGGTATTGGTGTACTCAGGACAAATTGCACAACAACTTTTGTGGTCCAATTTCTCCTGTTAACCTTGTGAAAATAAAAAATAGCGGACTAAAAAAATAATTTTTGAGGAAAAAAATTATTTTTTTATTTTCACTGCTTTGCGTTATAAACTTCTGTGAAGCACTTGGGGTTCAGAGTGCTCACAACACATCTAGATAAGTTCCATAATGGGTCTAGTTTCCAAAATGGTGTCACATGTGGTTCTTTTTCACTGTTTAGGCACACAGGGGCTCTCCAAATGCGTCATGGTGTCCGCTAACGATTGGAGGTAATTTTCCATTCAAAAAGTCAAATGGTGCTCCTTCCCTTCTGGGCCCTGCTGTGCGCCCAAGCAGTGGTTTATGACCACATATGAGGTATCTGTGTACTCAGGATAAATTGCCCAACAAATTTTAGGATCCATTTTATCCTGTTGGCCATGTGAAAATGAAAAAACTGAGGCTAAATGAAATTTTTTGTGAAAAAAAAGTACTTTCTTTTTTTTTACGGATCAATTTGTGAAGCACCTGGAGGTTCAAAGTGCTCACTATGCATCTAGATACGTTCCTTGGGGGTCTAGTTTCCAAAATGGGGTCACTTGTGGGGGAGCTCCAATTTTTAGGCACACAGGGACTCTCCAAATGCGACATGGCAACCGCTAAATATTCCAGCATATTTTCCATTCAAAAAGTCAAATGGCGCTCCTTCCCTTCTGAGCCCTGCCGTGCGCCCAAACAGTGGTTTATGACCACATATGAGATATCGGTGTACTCAGGAGAAATTTCCCAACAAACTTTAGGATCCATTTTATCCTGTTGCCCATGCAAAAATGAAAAAATTGATGCTAAAAGAAAATTTTTGTTGGAAAAATTAAAATGTCCATTTTTTCCTTCCACGTTGCTTTAGTTCCTGTGAAGCACCTGAAGGGTCAATAATCTTCTTGAATATAGTTTTGAGTAGCTTGAGTGGTGCAGTTTTTATAATGTTGTCATATTTGGGTATTTTCTGCCTTATAGACCCCTCAAAGTGACTTCAAATGTTAGGTGGTCCGTAAAAAAAATGGTTTTGTAAATTTTGTTGTAAAAATTAGAAATCGCTGGTCAACTTTTAACCCTTATAACTTCCTAACAATAAAAAATTGTGTTTCCAAAATTGTGCTGATGTAAAGTAGACATGTGGGAAATGTTATTTATTAACTATTTTGTGTCACATAACTCTCTGGTTTAACAGAATAAAAATTCAAAATTTGAAAATTGCTAAATTTTCAAAATTTTCGCCAAATTTCCATTTTTTTCACATATAAACCCAAAAATTATTGACCTAAATTTACCACTATCATGAAGCCCAATATGTCACGAAAAAACATTCTCAGAATCGCTAGGATCCGTTGAAGTGTTCCTGAGTTATTACCTCATAAAGGGACACTGGTCAGAATTGCAAAAAATGGCCAGGTCTTTAAGGTCAAAATAGGCTGGGTCATGAAGGGGTTAATGGAACTATCTCCAGGAAAGATCCCGGGTTTATGACCAGGACAGGATCAGCTATAACAGTGTTCCTGGCACCTTTTCCTATGGAAGCTGGACAAGAGGATTGTAAAGAGCTAGTGATACAAAATGGAAAAACAGGACAAGGAGAGTCCATTGAGACAGGTGAGACTACTGATAGATTGAAGGAAGAGGTCACAGAAGCGTTAAAGTCGGCCTGGAAGCCAGGGAAAGAACAGGATATGGAATCGTGTATGGAATGTGCTGTTAAAGTGTTATGTGCCTGTGTTTCCAGTAAAGTTGAAGTGATTGCAAAAGACTGTGACTCCACATTGATCTTTGGAACTGGGAACCCTGAAGCCGGAATGGCAGAAACCATGCTATGCTGCATGTGCAGCTGGAGGAACTTTATAGAATCGTGTGTTCATGTAATTCTGCATGAACCAGTTAACAGCCAAAGTATTTAACAGTACAGACAGAGAGTGCTATTAAATGCATAAAGCGGGTGAGAACATAATACGAGGTACCTGATTATGGTAAAAAAAATTTCAATGGGCCAAGAGGGATAGTTAGGTTAATGCATTGAGGCGGTAGGCCAGTCTGAACAAATGCGTTTTTAGGGCACGCTTAACACTGTGGGGATTGGGGATTAATTGTATTAACCTGAGTAGTGCATTCCAAAGAATTGGCGCAGCACGTGAAAAGTCTTGGAGACGGGAGTGGGAGGTTCTGATTTTTGAGGAAGTTAACATCAGGTCATTAGCAGAATGGAGGGCACGGGTAGGATGGTAGGCTGAGACAAGGGAGGAGATGTAGGGTGGTGCAGAGCCATGGAGTATTTTGTGGGTGAGGGTAATAAGTTTGTACTGGATTCTGTAGTGGATGGGTAACCAGTGTAATGATTGGCACAAGGTAGAGGCATCTGTATAACGATTGGTGAGGAATATGATCCTGGAGGCAGCATTCAAGACAGATTGGAGAGGTGAAAGTTTGGTAAAAGGGAGACCGATTAGTAGAGAGTTACAATAGTGCAGACGAGAATGAATAAGAGAAACAGTAAGAGTTTTTGCAGAGTCAGAAAAGGTCGAATTCTAGAGATGTTTTTGAGGTGGAGATAACAAGAGCGAGCCAGTGATTGCATGTGGGGGGTGAATGAAAGACAGCGGGCATGTTGCTGGGGAGTAATGGTGGAACCACACACGGAGATGGCAATGTCAGGCAAAGGTAGGTTAGTAGAGGGAGGAAACACGAGGAGTTCCGTTTTTGACAGGTTCAGTTTGAGATAGAGGGATGACATCATGTTGGAGACAGCGGTAAGACAATCACAGGTGTTTTCTAAAAAGGCAGGTATGATATCGGGAGAAGAAGTGTATAATTGGGTGTCATCAGCATAGAGATGGTACTGGAAACCAAATCTATTGATTGTTTGTCCAATAGGGGCGGTGTACAAAGAGAAGAGGAGGGGGCCTAGGACTGATCCTTGAGGAACCCCAACAGTAAGGGGAGGATGAGATGAGGAGGAACCAGCAAAAGATACAGTGAAGGAACGGTCAGAGAGATAGGAGGCCAATGGAGCGGAGCATAGTGAGGAGGAGCTGATGGTCCACAGTGTTGAATGCTGCGGGGAGATCCAAGAGAATTAGCATGGAGTAGTGACCATTAGATTTAGCAGTTAGTAGATCATTAGAGACTTTAGTGAGGGCAGTTTCAGTAGAGTGTAAAGAGCAGAAACCAGATTGGAGAGGGTCGAGAAGAGAGTTATCTGAGAGATAGCGAATAAGACGAATGTGGACCAGGCATTCCAGGAGTTTAGAGATGAAGTGAAGATTAGAGACAGGTCTATAGTTAGCGGCACAGTTTTGATCGAGGGACGTTTTTTTAAGTAATGGATGTATGATGGCGTGTTTAAATGAGGAGGGAAAGATACCAGAAGAGAGAGAGAGGTAGAATATTTTTGTTAGGTGAAAGGTGACAGCAGGGGAAAGGGACTGGAGGAGATGTGACGGAATGGGGTCACTGATGCAAGTGGTAGGGCGAGAAGATGCAAGGAGCCTGATTACTTCTTCTTCTGTGACTGGATCAAAATCAGAGAGTGAGCTAGATGCAGTGGGGGAGGGAGGACAGTGCATGGTATGAGGGGATTGGGAGATAATTTCCTGTTGGATGTGGTCAATTTTTTCTTTGAAATAATTAGCCAAATCGTCAGCGCGGAGATCTGTGGTTGGGGCCTGCACTTTTGAGTCGAGAAGGGAATGAAAAGTGTCAAAGAGACGTTTAGGGTTATTGGATAGTGAGGTGATGAGGGTGTTGAAATAGGTTTGTTTGGAGAGGTACAGGGCAGAGTTGTTTGTTTTAAGCATAAACTTAAAATTGATCAATTGTTCAATTGATCTTTCCCTGCTTTTTGAGTGGCTGCGGGTTAGTCTTGTTCACACTGAGATCTGATTTAGTGGGTGGCAAGATCGTGTGATCTCAGCATTTTGAAATCAGAAGTGTTGGAAGTTTTGCTAGGGTTTTGCTGGGTTGCAGATAGTATTCTGTCCTGTCCTATTTAGGCAGTTTTTGGCCCAAGCATTTGCTCACTCTATTTTCTGCCTGCGTTTGTGTTTCGTCTTGTCTAACCGACATTACATGTTTGGGGACTGCCTGTTCCTTGGGGCTCTACTCCGAGGCAGTTAGCTTTCCTGTTTCTATCTTTAGGTGTAGCTAGCTCTCCAGCTGTGCCGAAGCGTCTTGGACCACTGTAGGTATGCTCCACGGCTGCTTCTAGTTGTGCGGTTAGTTTAGGGATCTGCAACCCATTAGTTTCCAACCTCTCAGGTGTTCGGCAGCCTTGCTGTTTTGCTCCTGACCTCCTCAGTTACCAAATCATAACAGAATCACCGACCTTACTGAAAATTCTATGGTACTCAACAGAAGGAAAAAATAGTAAAAAAAAAAAAATCAGAAAAAAAAAGTTTTCAGAATTTTTTTTTTATATATATACATTTTTCCCTCTTTTTCTCTGGGGGCTGAGGAGGAATTTTTTCTCAATGGAAATCAAGCATTTGTCCGAGCGTGTGGAGCAGCTTGCTGCTGAAGTTCGGAGTATGGCAATCTATCTCACTCAGGTGCCTGCTGTAGAGCCTAGGATTCCTACTCCAGAATTGTTTTTTCGGGATCGCTCTAACTTTTTGAATTTTAAAAATAACTGTAAGTTGCTTTTTGCCTTGAAGGCCTACGTCCTTGGGGAATGTTGCACAGCAGGTTCAAATTGTCATCTCCCTGTTGCGCGGCGACCCTCAGAATTGGGCCTTATCTCTGACACCTGGGGATCCTATCTTGACTGATGTTGATTTTTTTTTCAGGCTCTGGGGTTGTTGTATGATGAACCTAATGTTACTGATCAAGCTGAGAACATAGTAACATAGTAACATAGTTATTAAGGTTGAAGGAAGACTTTAAGTCCATCTAGTTCAACCCATATCCTATCCTAACCTGCCCTAACATGTTGATCCAGAGGAAGGCAAAAAAAAACCCAAGTGGCAAACAGTAAGCTTCACATTGGGGAAAAAAATTCCTTCCCGACTCCACATACGGCAATCAGACTAGCTCCCTGGATCAACGCTGTATCTAGGAAACTAGTGAATATAGCCTGTAATATTATACTTTTCAAGAAAGGCATCCAGTCCCCTCTTAAATTTTAGTAAGGAATCACTCATTACAACATTAGACGGCAGAGAGTTCCATAGTCTCACTGCTCTTACAGTAAAGAATCTGCATCTGTGATTATGGCTAAACCTTCTTTCCTCCAGACGTAAAGGATGCCCCCTCGTCCCCGTCACAGGTCTAAGAGTAAAAAGATCATTAGAAAGGTCTTTGTACTGTCCCCTCATATATTTGTACATTGTAATAAGATCACCCTTAAGCCTTCGTTTTTCCAAACTAAATAACCCCAAGTGTAATAACCTGTCTTGGTATTGCAGACCCCCCAGTTCTCTAATAACCTTGGTCGCTCTTCTCTGCACCCGCTCCAGTTCAGCTATGTCTTTCTTATACACCGGAGACCAGAACTGCACACAGTATTCTAAGTGTGGTCGCACCAGTGACTTGTATAGAGGTAAAATTATGTTCTCCTCATGAGCATCTATGCCTCGTCTAATGCATCCCATTATTTTATTTGCCTTGGCAGCAGCTGCCTGACATTGGCCACTAAATGTGAGTTTGTCGTCCACCCATACACCCAAGTCTTTTTCAGTGACAGTTTTGCCCAGTGTTTTACAATTAAGCACATAATTATACATCTTATTTGTTCTACCCAAGTGCATGACCTTACATTTATCCCCATTAAAGCTCATTTGCCATTTATCAGCCCAAGCTTCTAGTTTACATAAATCCTCCTGTAACATAAAATTATCCTCCTCTGTATTTATTACCCTGCAGAGTTTAGTGTCATCTGCAAATATTGAAATACTACTCTGTATGCCCCCTACAAGGTCATTAATAAATATGTTAAAGAGAAGCGGCCCCAATACTGATCCCTGTGGTACCCCACTGCTAACCGTGACCCAGTCCGAGTGTGCTCCATTAATAACCACCCTTTGTTTCCTATCCATGAGCCAGTTCTTAACCCACTTACACATATTTTCCCCTATCCCCATTGTTCTCATTTTATGTATCAACCTTTTGTGTGGCACTGTATCAAAAGCTTTTGAGAAGTCCATGAACACCACGTCCACTGAATTCCCTTGGTCCAGTCCTGAACTTACCCCTTCATAAAAGCTTATCAGATTTGTCTGACAAGAACGGTCCCTCGTAAACCCATGCTGATACTGTGTCATGAGGTTATTCAGCTTCAGATACTCCAATATAGTATCCCTTAAAAAACCCTCCAGGATTTTACCCACAGTAGATGTTAAGCTCACTGGAAACTATGTTACTATGTTCTCATGCTATTTCCGTCTGCCCTAAACAGGGAAGACGTTTTGCACGCTCAGTTGTTTTGGGTAGTGTTCAGACTAAATTTCTTTTGACTGTTACCTTGATTTGCTCCGTGTCCAAATTTTCGGCTCAGGCTTTTGTGGATTCAGGAGCAGCTATAAACCTGATGGATTTTGATTTTGCCAAACGTTATGGTTTTCCCATGATACCCCTGTGGAAGTCTATTCCTTTGCTGAGTATTGATTCTACCCCTTTAGCGGAGAATAAACCCCAGTTTTCTACCCAGGTGATAATGCGGGTTGACCCGGACCACCAAGAGAATTGCAAATTTTTGGTGTTACATAATTTACATGACATTATTGTACTGGGTTTTCCTTGGTTACAGACTCATAATCCTGTTTTGGATTGGAAGTCTGTGTCTGTGACCAGTTGGGTTTGTCAATGTGCTCGTAGTGACACTCCTGTTTTTTCTACCTCTCCCCAGTCAGAGGATGTCCCCGACTATTTGGCTGATTTTTCTGATGTGTTTAGTGAGAGTAAATCTGCGTCCTTGCCTCCGCATAGGAGTTATGATTGTGTGATTGAGTTGGTACCCGGTTGTAAATTTCCCAAGGGTCGGCTCTTCAATTTATCTGTACCCGAGCATGAGGCTATGCGATCATATATCAAAGAGTCTTTGGAAAAGGGTCATATAAGACCATCCTCTTCACCCTTGGGCGCTGGCTTTTTCTTTGTAGCCAAGAAGGATGGTTCATTGAGGCCGTGTATTGATTATCGTCTCCTGAATAAGATCATGGTTAAATATCAATATCCGTTACCCCTGATTTCTGATTTGTTTTCCAGAGTGAAAGGTGAAAGTTGGTTTACCAAGTGTTAGGGTCTGCGGAACGCACCTAATAGATATTGTAGAGAGGTGCGTTCGCAGCCCGGGGTCCACCGTGCAGGCGAAGCCCGCTGCTAGTAAGATGGCGAAAGTAGCGAACTCTGTTATCCCGCAGAGTCGCTGAAATAAACGCCGTAGCACGCTGTGGCAGTTAGTGCGAACTCTATTAATCCCCAGAGCCGCTAACGGGAATGCCTCAGCGCTATATGGCGATAAGTACGAACTCACTTAGCTTCAGTGAGCCGCAAAGTAAAACGCTAGGGCGCTGAACCAGCGATATAAAGCGAACCCTGTTGCGTCACAGTGCCACTGAGAAAAAGACTGTGTCCTGTTAACCCCACAGGGATACACAGATAACTGCTGTGCGGATAGCAGTACGTGATCATGCAGACAGCAACGCAATCAAGCAATCTCCTCACCGGAGAAGCCGGTATTCTAGGGGCTTATTTCAGCCAAGCCCTGACCACGTGCATCCAAATCTCCTCACCGGTGGTGCCGGTATTCTAGGGGCTTATTTCAGCCGAGCCCTAACCACATGCGTACATGATTACTTTTTTTTTTTTCTTCCCTCAGATGGGAGGTTCCACAGTCAGATAACCAAAACTATAAGGAACTCGACTCCCAAACAGCGTGTACACTTACATAATGCAGCAGCTGTTCCCATCATCATCGGAAAACCAACTTTATTTACAAGCACAAAAAAAACACAAAACTAAGACACATTAACAAGGTGTTTCCTCTTTTTAACTTTCCAAATTCCCTCTGCGTCCTCCTCCCCCTCTTTCTCTTATCACACACAAAGCAAAAATACAATTTTCACAAAACAATTTTTAAACAATTTTTAACCTCAATCTCCTTCCTCTTAAACACATACACGTTCCTCACATCCCACAACATCTCTTTTATACATGCAAGCATCAACCACAACACTCTCTCCTTTTCTCCACACATACCCAACCCAAACATAAATAACTCAAACGTCAAAAAATTCACATCACACAACTTCTTACACAACGGGCCCAAACCTGAAATCACATTTCTAGCATACTGACAATTCCAAAACAAATGCACCACACTCTCTCTCCACCACATCCCCTCCTCGGACACATCTCACTCCTCACTAAACCCCGGTTTCTCTGGAACTCTCTCACCGGTAACACCTCATGCAATGACTGCTGTTATGAATGTGCTAGAGATGGTTTCTGAGCAGAGGCTCCCTCTGGTGGTTACAGACAGTACTGAACCTTTCAGCGAGGAATGGCAATCTTGGTTCACTGACTGGTCTGATATAAGGGAGGTTCCCTCCCATGATGGTTGCCGGTGATCAATTGTTCTTGTCTCAATTGTGGTTCCTGGTTCATTTGGAAGTTTGCTGGAGTCTTGCCTGCATCTCCTGCTTTCAGATAAGATATTTTTTGCTTTTCTTTTTGTGCTTGCTTTTTGCATTGTTTTCTGCACTTTTGTGGAGGTCAGCCAGGTCCCCTCCTGGGGCCTGAGCTTCTCACAGTTTATCTGCAGCCACTGTTATTTGCTCATTTGCTTTTTCCTGTTGTTTCAGCGGCTGCAGCTTGGTTTTGTTCACACTGAGATCTGATTTAGCGGGTGGCGAGATCGTGTGATCTCAGTATTTTTGTAATCAGAATTATTGGATTTTTGTAGGGTTTTCTGGGTTGCAGAAAGTAATCTCTCCTTTCCTATCCTATTTAGTCAGCTTGTGGACCCAGTGTTTGCTCAGTCTATTTTCTGCCTATGTTTGTGTTTTCATCTTGTCGAACCGCCATTATATGTTTGGGGGCTTTCTGTTTTCTTTGGGGATCTGCTTCGGGGCAGATAGCTTTCATCTTTCTACCTTTAGGTGTAGTTATCTCTCAGGCTGTGACGAGGCGTCTAGGATCAACGTAGGAACGCCCTCTAGTTGTGTCGTTAGTTTAGGAATCTGCAACCCATCAGTTACCAACATCTCAGGTGTTCTGCTGCCCTACTGTTGTTCCTGTCCTCCTCAGCTACCGAAACACAACAGTATCACCGGCCAGAACTGAAAATTATATGGTACTCACAGAAGGGAAAAATAGTGTGGAAAGAAAAAAGTTGTCAGAGTTGTCAGAGATTTTTTTTTTTTTTCTGTCTGTTGCATTTTTTCCCTCTTTTTCTCTGGGTGCTGAGGAGGATTTTTTTTTCTTTCAATGGAGTTTGCACAGTTGTCTGGCCGTGTGGATCAGCTTGCCACTGAGGTTCGGAGTATTGCTACCTATCTTGCTAGGTTGACGGTTGTGGAACCTAGGATTCCCATGCCAGATTTGTTTTTGGGGGATCGGGCTAAATTTCTGAATTTCAAAAATAACTGTAAGTTGTTTTTTGCCTTAAAGCCTAAGTCCTCAGGGAACGCAGCACAGCAGTTTCAAATTGTCATCTCTCTCCTGCGCGGCAATCCTCAGGATTGGGCTTTTTCCCAGACACCTGGGGATCCTGTTTTGAATGATATTGATGCATTTTTTCTGGCTCTGGGGTTATTGTACGATGAACCTAATGTCACTGATCAAGCTGAAAAACCTTGTTGGCATTAAATCAGGGTCTTGAAGACGCTGAGTTGTACTGTCAGAAATTCCGAAAGTGGGCAGTCCTGACCAAATGGAATGATGATGCTTTGGCAGCCCTTTTTCGGAAGGGGCTGTCAAAGAATGTAAAGGATGTTATGGTGGGATTCCCTGCTCCCTCTGGTCTCAATGATTCTATGTCATTGGCTATTCAAATTGACAGACGTTTGCGTGAGCGCACAGGTATGCGTGAGATAGTGTTGCCTTGTGAGCCAGCTTCTGAGCCCATGCAGTCTGATAGAGTGACTTCTGGGGCACAGCGTCATGAGTTTTGAAAGCGCAATGGGTTATGTTTCTACTGTGGTGATGCCTCTCATGCTATTTCAGTCTGCCCTAAGCGGGGAAGACGTTTTGCACGCTCTGTTGTCTTGGGTAGTGTTCAGACTAAATTTCTGTTGACTGTTACCCTGATTTGCTCCCTGTCCACATTTTCTGCCCAGGCTTTTGTTGATTCAGGAGCAGCTATTAACCTGATGGATTTTGACTTTGCCAAACATTGTGGGTTTCCCATGATACACCTGCGGAAGTCTATTCCCCTACTGGGCATTGATTCTACCCCTTTGGCGGAGAATAAACCCCAGTTTTCTACTCAGGTGATGATGAGGGTTGAACCAGATCATCAGGAGAGTTGCAAATTTCTGGTGCTGTTTAATCTGCATGACATTATTGTACTAGGTTTCCCTTGGTTACAGTCTCATAATCCTGTTTTGGATTGGACATCTGTGTCTGTGACCAGTCTGGGCTGTGAATGTGTTGGTGCCGACACTCCTGTTTTTTCTGCCTCTCCCAAGTCTCAGGATGTTCCTGACTTTTTGACTGATTTTTCGGATGTATTTAGTGAAAGTAAATCTGCATCTTTGCCCCCTCACAGGAGATACGATTGCGCTATTGAATTAGTGCCTGGTGGTAAATTTCCTAAAGGTCACCTTTTTAACTTGTCTGTACCTGAACACGATGCTATGCGATCTTATATCAAGGAGTCATTGGAGAAGGGTCATATCAGACCATCCTCTTCACCCTTGGGTGCAGGTTTTTTCTTTGTGGCCAAAAAGGATGGTTCATTGAGGCCGTGTATTGATTATCGTCTCTTGAATAAGATCACTGTGAAGTATCAATATCCATTACCCTTGATTTCTCACCTGTTTTCCAGGGTGAAAAGTGCTAGTTGGTTTACCAAGCTTGACCTCAGGGTGGCGTATAACCTTATTCGCATTAAGCACGGGGATGAATAGAAGACGGCGATTAATACCCCAGAGGGGCATTTTGAGTACCTAGTGATGCCCTTTGGGCTCACTAATGTTCCTTCTGCCTTCCAATCCTTCATGAATGATATTTTCAGGGATTTTGAGCAGGAAGAAAGCAAGTGACCAACAGTCCAAATATCATATAAAATATATTTTTATTAGATATCAAAAACGGGACAGATGCAACGGTGATAACACATATGGTGTACATAAACAAGAAGGTGCAAGCAGGAGCGCGGGTATACAGCTCCAATGTTATCACAATAGAATATATATAACACGATAGATAATGCAATAATATACATATATGAAGTTCCCCCAATCCTAATAATTAACCTGGTCCAATGCATTAGAAGTGTGCATATATAGAGTGGATCATATAGTTAGAATCATGGCTTCTAACTATATGATCCACTCTATATATGCACACTTCTAATGCATTGGACCAGGTTAATTATTAGGATTGGGGGAACTTCATATATGTATATTATTGCATTATCTATCGTGTTATATATATTCTATTGTGATAACATTGGAGCTGTATACCCGCGTTCCTGCTTGCACCTTCTTGTTTATGTACACCATATGTGTTATCACCGTTGCATCTGTCCCGTTTTTGATATCTAATAAAAATATATTTTATATGATATTTGGACTGTTGGTCACTTGCTTTCTTCCTGCTCATAGTCTTAAATTGTGACTTGTCCTTTACTTATGTCCATTATTTTGGTATCATGATGATATAGTTAAATATGCTTTTTCACATTATATGCTAATTATGATACCGTTGTGGTTGTTCAAGTTCTATATAATTTCAGGGATTTTGTGGATAAATTTCTGATTGTTTATTTGGATGATATTTTGATTTTTTCCAATGACTGGGACTCTCATGTGAAACATGTTCGGACTGTGTACCAGATTTTGAGAGAGAATGCACTGTATGTGAAGGGATCAAAGTGTCTTTTTGGCGTACAGAAGGTCTCATTTCTGGGATTTATTTTTTCTCCCTCTGTTATTGAAATGGACCCGGTCAAGGTTCAGTCCATCTGTGATTGGGTTCAACCTACTTCATTAAAGGCTCTTCAGAGATTTTTGGGTTTTGTCAATTTTTATCGTAAATTCATTGGTAATTTCTCCGGTATTGTTAAACCATTGACTGATTTGACCAAAAAGGGTTCTGATGTGGTGAATTGGCCTCTTGAGGCAGTTTCTGCGTTTCAGGAACTTAAGCAGAGATTCACTTCTGCTTCTGTTCTACGGCAGCCAGATGTTTCTCTACCGTTTCAGGTGGAGATTGATGCTTCTGAAATTGGGGCAGGTGCCGTTTTGTCCCAAAGGGATCCAGAGACCTCTAAGAGTAACCCCTGTGCCTTTTTCTCTCAAAAATTTTCTCAAACTTAACGTAATTATGACGTGGGTAATCGGGAGTTATTGGCCATGAAGTGGGCCTTTGAAGAGTGGAGACATTGGCTGGAAGCAGCCAAACATCAGGTGGTGGTCCTCACGGACCATAAGAATCTGGTTTATCTCGAATCAGCCAAGCAACTTAATCCTAGACAGGCCAGGTGGGCCTTGTTTTTCACACGTTTCAATTTTGTGGTTCTTTTCTTCCTGGCACTAAGAATGTTAAGGCGGATGCCCTCTCGAGGAGTTTCTTTGTGGACTCTCCTGAGTTATCTGATCCTACTGTTATTTTGAAAGAGGGTGTAGTTCTTTCCGCCATCTCACCCAATTTGAGACTGGCCTTGGAAGGGTGTCAGGAGGATAAACCTGAGCGCTGCCCTATTGGGAAATTGTTTGTCCCAGACCAGTGGAAGAAGAGTGTGATGTCTGAGATTCATTGTTCCGCATTGGCTGGTCATCCCGGGATTTTTGGTACCAGAGACTTGGTGAATCAGTGCTTTTGGTGGCCTACTTTGTCTCGTGATGTCAGGGAATTTGTGCAGTCCTGTGGGACTTGCTCTCGCTCCAAGCCTTGCTCTCGCTATAGTGGTTTGTTAATGCCATTACCTGTGCCCAAGAGGCCATGGACCCATATCTCTATGGATTTTATTTCCGACCTCCCTGTTTCTCAGAGAATGACCGTTATCTGGGTAATCTGTGATAGGTTTTCCAAGATGATACATCTTGTGCCATTACCTAAGTTACCTTCCTCCTCCGAATTGGTGCCTTTGTTCCTTCAGCACGTGGTTCGGTTACATGGCATTCCGGAGAACATTGTGTCTGACAGAGGAGTCGAGTTTGTTTCCAGATTTTGGAGGACATTTTGTTCTAAACTTGGTGTTCAATTATCTTTCTCCTCTGCTTTTCATCCTCAGACCAATGGACAAACCGAGAGAACAAACCAGACCTTGGAGACTTATTGGAGATGTTTTGTGTCTGCTGATCAAGATGACTGGGTCTCTTTTTTGCCTCTGGCTGAGTTTGCTCTTAATAATAGGGCTAGCTCTGCCACCTTGATGTCTCCATTTTTCTGCAATTTTGTGTTTCACCCTCGATTTTCTTTGTGACAAGCGGAGGCTTCTGTCTGTCTGGGTGTTGACTCTGTTGTGGAGCGAATGCAGCAGATTTGGGACCAGGTAGTGGAGAGGTTGTCTCTCTCTCAGGAGAAGGCCCAACGGTTTGCCAACCGGAATAGGACTGATGGTCCTCGGTTTAAAGTGGGGGACTTGGTTTGGTTGTCCTCAAGAAATATCCCTATGAGGGTTGCATCTCCAAAGTTTAAGCCCAGGTTCATTAGACCTTATAAGATCATGGAGATTCTTAATCCTGTTTCCTTCCGTTTGCTTCTTCTAGGGACATTTAAGATCCATAACGTGTTCCACAAGTCCTTATTGAAGAGGTTTGTCGAGCTAGTGGTTCCTATGGCTGTGCCTCCTGACCCTGTTTTGGTTGAGGGCAATCTGGAGTATGTGGTTGAGAAAATATTGGATTCTCGTTTTTCTAGACAGAAACTCCAGTATTTGGTTAAGTTTAGAGGTTATGGTCAGGAGGACAATTCTTGGGTGTTTGCTTCGGACATCCATGCTAGGAGACTGATCCGTGCCTATCACCGAGCTCATCCTAATCGGCCTGGTTGCACAAATGAGGGTTCGGTGACCCCTCCTCAAGGGGGGTACTGTTATGAATGTGCTAGAGATGGTTTCTGAGCAGAGGCTCTCTCTGGTGGTTACAGACAGTACTGAACCTTTCAGCGAGGAATGGCAATCTGGGTTCACTGACTGGTCTGATATAAGGGAGGTTCCCTCCCATGATGGTTGCCGGTGATCAATTGTTCTTGTCTCAATTGTGGTTCCTGGTTCATTTGGAAGTTTGCTGGAGTCTTGCCTGCATCTCCTGCTTTCAAGATAAGATATTTTTTGCTTTTCTTTTTGTGGTTGCTTTTTGCATTGTTTTCTGCACTTTTGTGGAGGTCAGCCAGGTCCCCTCCTGGGGCCTGAGCTCCTCACAGCTCCACTGTTATTTGCTCATTTGCTTTTTCCTGTTTTTTCAGCGGCTGCAGCTTGGTTTTGTTCACACTGAGATCTGATTTAGCGGGTGGTGAGATCGTGTGATCTCTGTATTTTTGTAATCAGAATTGTTGGATTTTTGTAGGGTTTTCTGGGTTGCAGAAAGTAATCTCTCCTTTCCTATCCTATTTAGTCAGCTTGTGGCCCCAGCATTTGCTCAATCTATTTTCTGCCTATGTTTGTGTTTTCATCTTGTCTAACCGCCATTATATGTTTGGGGCTTCCTATTTTCTTTGGGGATCTGCTCCGGGGCAGATAGCTTTCATCTTTCTGCCTTTAGGTGTAGTTATCTCTCAGGCTGTGACGAGGCGTCTAGGATCAACGTAGGAACGCTCCACGGCTGCCTCTAGTTATGTCGTTAGTTTAGGAATCTGCAACCCATCAGTTACCAACATCTCAGGTGTTCTGCTGCCCTGCTGTTGTTCCTGTCCTCCTCAGCTACCGAAACACAACAGACTGCTACACAATCTCGCTCTTTCTATTTGTCATACCATCCATACGTACCTTCTTCCATACCTTCTGCACATCACTTCCTCTCACCATATTGATACCACATTCCATCTCTCTACACTCAATCATCCTATATACCTCTTTCTTCTTCTCTAACAACCTCACATCCACATCACACAGTGCATACTTCACCAAAAATTTGTAAACCCATACATACCACACAGGCACCTCAAAAGCCACTGGGCACCTTAGATCCCTTTCCTGCCACTCAAAACGGAACAGAAAACTTCCAAACAAATACCTGCACATATATGCACACTTCCCATCCATCCTAATCACACCCAATACAAACACCATAATATTCACGCCAAAAAAATACATTCAAATTGGGGAATCTCAGCCCCCCCTTATCCATTCTCTTCATCACAACCTCTCTCCTTGCATGCTCCATACTTGAACGCCAAAAAAATACAAACAAAACCCTATTTAATCTTCTAACACACATATAATCTGGTGGAAAAACCACCGCAACATGCAAAAAAATTGGTAACACCACACTCTTAATAACTAAAATTTTACCAAAAAACGTCAGATCTCTCATCTTCCAAAAATTTAACTTGCGCTCCACTCTCTCTCACATCCACCCAACTTTCCTCTCCATCCAACTTCTCTGAAAATTTCACACCCAGCACCTTTATCGGTCCACTCACCACATTCACCCCAATATCATTGCTCAGAGTCCTCCCACCAAAAATCTTACATTCAGTCTTCTCCCAATTCACTTTAAAAGCAGATGCTCCACAAAAAACGGATACCAACAACTTCACACGACGCACCGAACACTCTGAATCACACAATACACACATCATCCATGTAGCCATTCACCTTCCACTCCCCCCCGCCCCCGGTCACTTGCACACCCCAAATCACCTTATCTTTCCTCAACATACACAACAACGGCTCAATCGCGCAACTGAACACGACAGGGGACAATGGGCACCCCTGCCGTACACCGAAAACACATTCAATCTTCTCCCTACATTCCCATTCAAAAAAACAAAACAATAAATATTTTTATACAAACTTCTTACTCTCTCAACAAACTCAGCCGGAAAACCCATCTTCACCAACACTCTAAACAGAAAACCATGCGCCAACCTATCATACGCCTTCTCAAAATCCAAACTCAACACATACACCCCCTTCTTACGGTTCATATAGTCCCACAAACAATCTCTCAGCATACACACACTCTCATGTAACCGCCTTCCAGGCACCGCACAACACTGCTCCTCACCCACCACACTCCCAACCACATCACGCATCCTATTTGCCAGAAGCTTCGCATAGATCTTATAATCACAATTAAGCAACGTGATCGGCCTCCAGTTTTTTAGATTTTCCAAATCACCTTTTTTTGGCAACAACACAGCCACTCCTGCACGCATACCATTCGCCACCTCTGCATTCGCCCACATATACTTACATACATCCACAAAATCCTTCCCAATCACATCCCACAACACACGATAAAATTCCACCGGGAGACCATCCTCCCCCGGCGTTTTATTCAGCGCCATGCTACACACCACCTTCCATATTTCTTCACTCGTCACCTCCCCCATCAAACTCTCCCTTTCTGTCCCATTTAATCTATTTTCCAAAACACTCAGCACATCACTCTCCAAACCTTCATCCCTCCATTTCACTGCATACAAATCATCATAAAACTTTGCCACTTCCTCACATAAGTCCGCACCACTCACTTCCTTTCCATCCACTCCATTCAGAACACACATACTCTTTCTTTTTCCAAAAACTTTCTTGAAAAAAAACCGCGAACACTTCTCATTCTTTTCCAAGTTCTCTATTTTAGCCCTATACATAATACTCCTCCCTCTCTCTCAAAAACTCATTCACTTCTTTTTTCACTCTCAACAAATCTTCACTCACATACATCCCTCCCTCTCTTAGCTTATATAACATACTCAATCTTGCATTCAACCCAGCAAACCTTTCTCACTTAGCAGCTGCACACTTGTAACCAAGTTTTTTTTTTAAAAAACCCTTGGTTTTCCATTTAACCCAATCCCACCATTCACACACATTGCTGAATTCCCCCCTGCTCTCACACCACTCCTTATAATACCTCTCATACTCCTCTTTCACCTCCACCCCCTCCAGCAAACTCACATTCAGCTTCCATACACCTTTCCCAGCTACCTCCTTAGTATGCACATCCACTTCACACTTCATACACACATGATCTGAAAATGGCACACTCTCCTGTGCATAACTAACAGCAATCAGGTTTTTTGAAACAAAACAATAGTCCAGTCTAGACGCCACCCTTCCACTCTCAGAAAAAAAGGTATTTAACAATGGAGTTACTTTACACTCCCTCTGTATATCCCTCAAACCAAAATCACTCACCATGTCCATTAACTCTTTCCAAGACACATCCACATTCACCTTTCCCACATCAACATTCATATCACCCACAATCACAACAGGCACTCTACCTGGAATAAAAAACTTAATTTTTTCAAATAAAACTTTACGCTCCTGTTTTTCCACAGGAGCATACACATTAATAACACAAAAACGAATATTTCTAAACTCAAAATTTGCTAACACACATCTCCCAACCTCAATCACCATATAGTCACACAAACTCACATTACGCCCCTTCAAAAAACCAACACCGTCATTTCTATTGCATGCACTCCTTGACCACACAGACGCACCATGAGGCCATTCATTCCCCTTAACACCATCCACAATCCCACACTCCTGTAAACAAAAAATTTCCGCATTTTGCGCTGCAAAAAACTCAAAAATGGCCGCACGCTGCAACTTATTTATAAAAACCCTCACATTTTGAGATATAATTCTAACACCCATACTAAACACAAAACAAAAAGCTTAAAAAAAACACTTGTCCAAAGAAGCCAAAAAAGGAAAAAAAAATACAAAAAACAACCTACAGATATAACTTGACACACATTACATAAAACACACAAAAAAAACAGATAGCCATTGCTTAAAGAGCAATGCTATATACACAAAAAACTCCACCTGGCTACTGGAAAAGTAAAGCGTACTTAACCAGTACCGCCAGTGTCCTCCTCCACCATTTGTGCCGAGCAGCTTTCTGAGCCGCTGGCCTCCAAATACTCCTCCACCCGTGCCTTTTTCAACCCAGTCTTCCTCTGGGCCATTCCTTCTTCCACCACCTCAATGTCTCTGTTTTCTCCACCACCCTCCCTGTGACACTTTAACCCTCCTGAGTCCTCTTCCGAGGAGAAGGCACCAATATTTCTTGGATCAGACTCATGAACCAAAACCTCAGCCTCCTCCTCTGCCACAGAAATATCAAAATCCATCAGGCATTCTGACCATGATTCAGTGACTGGGACTTCTTTTTTA